>JAOYMR010000007.1:2848360-2878072 GCA_025802075.1 Tenebrosternarchus preto | reverse complement strand
AAAAATCCTTTTTTTGTATTGGTCTTAAGTAATATTCTAATTTTCTGAGATACTGAATTTGGGATTTTCATTAGTTGTTGGTTATAATCATCAAAATTAAAAGAAAATTTAAAAATAAACATTTGAAATATATTAGTCTGTGTGTAATGAATGAATATAATATACAAGTTTCACTTTTTGAATGGAATCTGCTGGTCCGGGGCAGGTAGCAGGAGAGTCTTGTCAATCCTCACTTTACCAAGAACGGTAAAGGTAAAGCGAGACAGTTAGTTCTGTATGGGACATAAAATATAGACATTTCAGAAGTGTGGCAGCAGCAACTCCGGCAATTAACTACTACAGCCTAGATAAAAGGACACAACCAGAAGGGAACACAGACTTGTAAGCTACCTCAGAACAAGCTCCCAGTACGTTACCTCATTTGCACCATGGGGATATCAGTAGTACATAAACAAGGTCAAAAGGCACCCAATGCCATAATGACACAGTACATGTAGCTTTGTAACAGATAACAAAACATTGCAGAGGCAGCCCTGAATTTGCCATTAGGTCGTAATAAACACTTACTTATGGTGGCTTTAACCTCTTTTGCTAAAGATAGTGTCACACAGTGCCTTCTTAAGATATTTGCTCATCATTTAAAAAGCTGTTGGTTGACCACTGTTACTCATTATTTGGCAGTAGCCTTAGAGCAGCTGACGACCCAAACCTTCACCTCATACACATCTCCTCACAGACCAACAAGAAGTCAATAAATGACGGATTGATACTCCTTTCCTATGTGGACATGATGTTGATGGTAATTGTGACCTTCTTACACACTTGGTTCCAAAACACTTTTCCTCAAATAGCAGCCATTTTTTTAAGGTTCTAAACATATAATTAAGGCCTAAGACTTGTTTGCTTTATTTTTATCCCTCAACAACCTCCCTGTTGATGGATTTAACTCAAAATCTCTATTCATCCACAGAAAACAACATAAGCCTACAGAATGATGGTGCACAGTGTTCCTCTCCAGTACTGATGAATTAGTTAAGATATGAAAGACATGGGACATAGTCTTGTGTAGAACAGGACTACATTTTAAATAGGGAAATGCTCATAAATCACCCAGTGAAACTGCTTACCTACACATTTATTCATCAGTATAACAGAACCATATTTTCATATTGCAATGATGTCGTATTTTACAATAACCAATTAAATATCTCAACAGGCACCAACTTAAACAGCAGAATGAACTGCTATGTACTTGTCTTGCTGTAAAGAAGTGCAACGCATCAACATAACCAATCATTAGAGGCCCAGACTAACGGCCCAACCTTGGTCAGGTAGACAACGACAGTCTACAGTGTTAAAGCAGTGTGGTGAGGAACTGTGTCACTGTGAAATAACTACACGCAGATGGGTTTTTTAATGGAGTCCAATGGCCATGTGTTAGTGTTCAGTGGTGGGAAACTCTCATTGTCACCAGGTAGAACCTGTTGCATTTACTGGCCTTGCTCTCACAAAGACTCTATAATGTGACGAGTCTTTCCTGGAATCAGAATTCCACATCAGTTAACGTTCCAACTCCTAGAGCTAAATGTACAGGAGTAAGGTCATCATGGTGCTTGTCAGCATCTTTTAGACAGGTTTGTTGGCATTTAATCAGAAACAATTTTGTAAAGTGTCGACCAAGCAACTTTTTGGGAACATCTCTATGGTGGTGACCAGGCAGGTTTCTAACGTCTAAGGTGGAATTCGAACAGTCTACGAACCTCGAACCTTGTGGGAGGTAAGTTACAAGTATAAGCCTGTCACTGTGTAATGTTGTCTGCAGTAATGTAGCCTTGTCTGAACTTAAAGCATAAAAATAATTTTACAAATCCTAGAAAGTGCCTGGGTGGTGACTAAATTCTGCCACATTCTGGGGGCCTTAGTTTAGAAATGCAGCCATTACCATTACAGCTCCTCCTTTTGATTTATCTAATATCTTAGGATAACGATAATAGCCTCATCACAGCCTCTCACCTATCTGGATGTGTATATTCCCAACTCTCCTTTCTCCTCCTCTGTGACGTTGTCCTGCCTCTTCACTTGAAACAAGACCACCATATAAATACAGCTTACACATGACTCAAGCAGTGACTGTTGTGTATTGTCAAAGGCGCTCCGAAACTTTTTTATGCCAAAGTTGGTTTTCCTTTTAAAATTGCTGATTTAGTGGAACCTAAAAACTTTCCAGAAGGTAAGACATTACAATAAGGTAACAAGGGCAGTTGAATATCTGGTTTTATTAGTATGGATCTATATATGGATTAACATGAAAATATATATATTTTTCCTGATCTTACTGACATATATTAAGATAATGAAACTTGTAAGCTTGCAGTTTACTTGTATGCTTGTGCATATCTTTTTACCTCAAATATCAATAATCATTTAATTGATATTTGTTTAATTAAGATTCCCAATGTATCAAAGAGTTCATTAAGCAAAACAGGAGAGAATTTTATTTGCAAAGTAATTTGATGTGTTTAAAAAATTGTTACAAGATAGTTACAAGTTACAAGTGAATTCTTAGAAGTGAGCATTAGGTGAGTAAGTTTATCATTTCCAGATCAAGGTTTTTGGGATGTTTGCCACTCTAACAATACATGATGTTCATTTTTCTGTTTCCCATCCAGTCAGTCATTTCACCTGGAGCATCATCACCATGACTCCACCTGCCCTAGCAGAGCTCAACCACTGGTGGAGTCAGCTCAGGTTCCGCTGCCAAAACAAAAAAGGGTGGCGAGAAATGTTGGATGAGACATTTTTTCTTCAGTACAAAAGGTATTTCCTACATGCACGTATTGTTAGGACCATGGTTGTGTGTGTAATAGAGGAAAATGACTCTATGCAGCCTGTGATGTTAATAGAGCTGGTGCTACAGTGGTCGGGAAGTAAAGACCCCACAAATGGAAAAAGAAATAAAACGCACTGCAAATACACAAAGCAAATTCATCAAAATGACAACACGTGCTCCACATCTGGGAATGCTTTGCCAATTCAGAAAATCCAGAACTACAGAACTGCTGCAAACCCAGGCACAACAGAATGGAAGAACAAAGCAACAGTACAAAAGAACAAAAGAGTTGATTCCTGAGGACACAGAGGGACTATTGTGAGAACAGCAAAAAGTTTGTTGGAAGCCATGACTACCAAATGAAAAGAAGTTTTTTAATTTGCAGCATTTTTAAATTTGCAGCTATGATGGGTCTTCTTGGCCACCATATTTTACAATTTCCCCAGTAATTCTCTATCAAATCTCTATTAACACAAACAAGTTTATGGTTCCCTGTCTCTGAAACAAACCAAAATACTCAATAATTACATGCACATACATAAATATTAACAATTTTAAAAACTAAGTATGATAAACTCTGCATCCATCATCTGAATCACAGCTGAAATTCTCTCCCTTTTGTCTTTCAGAGAAAATGACATCCCCTTATTTTATGCAACAAAAACTAATAATGTAGGGTGCATTAAGAAACTACTGGACTGTGCTTCAACCAACATCTTTGAGAGAGGTGATTGATTCCTTTCCTTTCAGCTGCTGTCACTTGGTGCACTTGCAAGGCATTAAAAAGGCTGAATGTTGTGTGTTTGTGTGTCAGGTGCACTGGGTGAGACTGCTCTACATGTGGCTGTGATGTTGTGTGTTTGTGTGTCAGGTGCATTGGGTGAGACTGCGCTACATGTGGCTGTGATGTTGTGTGTTTGTGTGTCAGGTGCACTGGGTGAGACTGCTCTACATGTGGCTGTGATGCATGAACATTTGGAGGCAGCTGTGGAACTAATGGAGGGAGCACCAGAGCTTATCAACGAGCCTATGACCACTGACCTCTATCAGGGTACACAACACACTGACATGAGTAAACAGAGGTGTTTGAACACTAGTGTGAGGAGCTGGGATAAAATAAGATTATGGACTAATGGATACCTTCAGGAACTGGACAAAAAAAATCTCTGACTTCGCTGTGTGAATATAAAATTCTGACAGAGCCCATGAATAATGTTGGTTATTGTAGATTATTTTCATTCTGTGTTGTGTCAGGAAAGTTTTGTCCTTTTCCTGCAGGTATAACAGCCCTTCACATTGCTGTCCTAAACCAGAATATTAACCTGGTCCAGGAACTCATCCAGAGAGGTGCTGACGTATCCATGCCCAGGGCAACAGGAATGTACTTCCGCAAAAGGAGAAAAGGACTTATATATTATGGTAATGACATAATATTAGACTTGAAAGGTTTTACAGAGTTAATTTTACAGCATTAATAGAGTTGAGTGATTTCCCTTTTGAATCCCATTTGAATCCCAAACCCCAGTCCTAACCCTAACCCCAATCCTAACCCTAACCCCAACTCTAGCAACAAAATGTGGTCAGAACTATAAACAAACACATGAATCTGGCCTTACTCCAACAAGGCATCACATCCAAGTTTTGAAACTTGGTCAAACAATGTTATGCTCGTACTCTTTTCAAGGTAACCAGTCTAAAATGTTTTTGGTATTATATGTAGGTGAACACATCCTGGCATTCGCAACCTGCACAGGTAATAAAGAAATGATGTCCATGTTGATCCAGGCTGGAGCTAATATACGTGCTCAGGACACAACTGGTAAGAGTCACGTCTGCTTCAGGGTTCCCACCATCACATATGATGAAGCACTTTTCTCTATGTATATTAATGTTTCTATATACTAAAGTATCTTCTATATGAACATATGACATGTATTGAGCAGAATTCTTTTAACTTAATCTCTCTTATTCACCTTCTCTCTCTCAACCAGGCAATACTCTTCTCCACATTTTGGTTCTGCAGCCCAACAAAATAAGTTCATGTGAAATAATGGACTTCTTGCTAAAGTATGATGCTGCAGTGGACACTGCAATCCCACTGGACATGATTCCCAACTACAGGGGCCTGACGCCTTTCAAACTTGCCGCCAAGAAGGGAAACGTTGTGGTATGCAACTGCCTAACCCTAACCAAACCCTAACCCTACGCAACAGTGTCAAACGCAGCATTACGACATAAACATTAACCCTAACCTTTCGACCAGAGGTTGAGATGTTTAAGATGTTTGAGAGGTTAAGATGTTTGTTTTTAAACCCATAAGTTGGTAGTACAAATGTAAAGGGCTCACAAATGAAATAAGACAGGATGTTGTACGTGGGGGCTGGTGATTTGTGTTCCTTTATACATGGACAGGTTTTTCAGCACCTGGTGAACCGCAGACGCATCGTCCAGTGGAAGCTGGGACCTTTGACCTCTTACCTCTATGACCTCGCCGAAATTGATTCCTGGACAGACGACGTCTCGGTGCTCCAGCTTATAGTCTGCAGCAAGAAAAGGGAGGTGCGTGTCAAACGAACCACTGAAATCCACAGGTCAGATAATTCAGATGATTCAGATGATTCAGACCAGCCTCTCCTGAACTGGCATTTTCAATGCATTTCAGTTAATTTTTCATATGCGCTATATGTAATAGGTAACATGTAATTCATATGATCTGATATGTGCTATACATGATATTTCCCTCTTGCTTACAGCCGAGGAGGATCCTTGAGGTGACGCCTGTCCGGCAGCTCATTAACCTGAAGTGGAATCTTTATGGGAAATACTATTTCAGGTGACTAATCATACAGAGAAAGCGAACATATGGACCACCTTTCCCACACATACCAGTTTGTAAACTCATACTCTGTACACATGTACCAGTTTGAAGACATGTACCAGTTTGCCATGTCAGGGCCATGATGGGCCAACAGTAAGGAATTCTTGTAGACATGGTTCTTCCACTGCACACTAAGCATTATAATACAAGATAATTATAATACAAGATAATGCAGCACTCATCTTTTCCACATGCCTAACATTTCTTAGATTATATCAGAACTTCTGCCTGTCACTGGAAAAACTCTTATGGAAAAACTCTTTGAATGTAAATGTATCTTATTACACCACAAGTGTGTTGTGTAAACAAAGTGTTCATAACTAGTCTTACTGTGTCATTTTATGCTGGAAAACCGGAAAGTACTGACACGCAGTGCTCTGCTGATGTGATGCCAGGTTATTGCTGCTGGTGTACTTGCTGTATATTGGGACCTTCACTTTGTGTTGTATGCACCGCCCCCTAAAGGATATTCCTGAGAACTACACAAAAGCTGACAACGACTACACCATTAGGATACAGAAAGATCTACAGGTGTGGGCTAACTCTATATTTTCAGAGAAATGGGTTACCAAATGTGTTTATATATACAGGAGATATCGATTTTCCTGTGTGATTATTTTGTTTGTTTGTTTGTGTGTGTGGGTGTGTCTGCATGTGCACAGGAAAGTTACACTACCTATGCAGATCACCTGCGCCTGGCTGGAGAGATCATCAGTGTCATAGGAGCCCTTATCATTCTGCTGCTGGAGGTCCAGATGATCATAATGATTATCGTAATCATAGTAACAAACAGCTCCACACTTTTTGAGCTGTTTGAGCTTTCATTTGTACCAGGCTATAGTGATTCTTTTAAGGAATATTAGTGAAGCCTGAGTTATGGGTTCAGTCAAAAGCACATGATGTTTCTGCATCCTCTGGCTGATTGTCCTTAGATCCCAGACATCCTGAGAGTTGGAGTGAAGCGATATTTTGGTCAAACAGCTCTTGGAGGCCCCTTTCATGTCACTCTGTAAGTCTGATTGTGGAAATGGATTTTACTTGGTCTCATTGACTTTAAATTGAGTTTGACTTTGTGTCATTGACTTTAAATGGAGTTGGTGTGTTATGTAAGCACTGTGAAAATATCAAAAACCAACCTATATAATCCATGTAGTCTAATCTATGTGAAGAAAGAAGGACTTTTTTTTACAAACTTTTAGGGCCGTAGAAACATGGATTTTTTTGCACATGACCGTCAGCAACATCGGCTGCACAGAACAGCAAAGTAAAACAATAAAACTCCGAAAAACCAAAATACTGTTGAGCTTTTACACCTCACACTGTCAGGTAAAGAGACGATATATTACAAAAGGCCAAAATAGAAGAAATGAGGAGCTAAAGTTTTTCTCTAAAGTTTTTATTTTATTTACATATCTGGATTATGCCCCTCTCTTGCAAATTCAGTAACAATGATTGCATTATTTTGCATAAGTTTATTATATAAAATAGGATAGAGCAGTTTAAAGATATACATATATAGTGTCCTTGTGTGTCCTGAAAGGCGCTTATAAATATAATTCTATTATTATTACCACTTCAAAGTTTACTGGATCTGATTCCAAACCCCATGACATTACATGACTAGCAAAACAGTTCAGTCAGGCTATTCTGAACCAAGGGACAGAGTGGGACTCGACAATTCACATATAAAAATAGTTTATGACAGTTTTTTGAAACAGTATTTAGTTCAGTTGTGAACTGAAGGTCCTTTTGATGTCCCTAGGATCATTTACGCTGTACTGGTGGTGGCCCTGTGTGTGCTGAGAACCACTGAGATGAATGGGGAAATGGTACTGATGGCCTTGTGCCTGGTTCTCGGGTGGTGCAATGTCTTGTACTTCGCCCGAGGTTTTGAAACGCTTGGGCCGTTCGTCATCGTGATTCAAAAGGTGATTCTGCACTTTCCTTTGTCTTCTGCTCTCTCTTTTCTTATGGACGTGTTACACTGAACAAACAGATTTGAATTTTTATTTTGCTTCCCAAACTGAAATGTAGTTTTTGTTATGCAAAATTTGAATGTTTTTAAATTTGTGATGCGCCAGTTTCAAACGACATGCTGTAAAGTTTTACTTTTCTTTCTGAGTGTTGTGAGTAATAAGAAAAGTAGGATAGCAGAAGTTCATGTGATGCAATTCTGTGATGCGTTGCAAAAGCAGATCATCATAAAACTCCACATGCAGAATTTCTAACAACAGGTTTTGTTCGAGCAGAGCCTTGATACAGTGGAATAATCACTGTTGCTTTGCTTTTGTAGATTATATTTGGAGACCTAACCAAGTTCATGTGGTTAAGCCTCATTGCCATCACAGGATTTTCCACGGGTGAGTTCAACTTTTTGATCCACTATCACACATACTATAAATGATCTGGAGAATTGTAAATGAAACCATACTTTCAAAACCTTTGTTAAATTTAATTTTCAAAAAATAAATAAATAAACTGTAAAAATCCCAGTGTCCCGTACATACTGACTGAAACGAGCTGCTCCCAATCCTGTCTGTGGCCTCTCTCAGCTCTGTGGATGTGGTACATCACTCAGGACCCGATGTCATTGCCATCGTACCACTCCTTCCCCATCACGTTCTTCAGTGAATTTGAGCTGACCATAGGTCTGATCGACCTGCCCGTGGACCACACCGTCTACACACACCCCGTGGTGCATGTGGTGCACTGCTGTTTCAGCGTTGTCTCGCATCTGCTGCTCATCAGCCTCCTCACAGCCATGATGAGCGACACACAGTGGCGCGTCGGCCAGGAGCGCGACGAGCTCTGGAGGACTCAGGTGGGGGCAGCTGGTCTGCAGGCAGCCAGGTGGAGCACAAGAGCACATGCACATGACCGCGCCATGAGCTGATTTGATTTACCCATGGGTTGTCGCAGGTGGTGGCCACCACCCTTATGCTGGAGCAGAGGCTGCCCCGCTATCTGTGGCCACGGCTGGGTGAGTGTGGCCTGCTCTATGGCCTGGGAGACCGCTGGTACCTCCGGTAAGAACTTTTCTGTTAAGTATTTCAACTGAGATTTAAGTTTATTATTTTCTGTCAGTTCAGTGTGTATTCATGGTTCATATAGTATTAAACATCTACCAAACAGAATTACAAACTTGTGCTACTATTAATTATTTAAAATATTTAAAAGTATGTTATTTAAATAGCACTGTTGTAGTGTCTTTGTGACCACATCTATCCACCAGAGGTAGTGCTTCATGAACACTGATGTCATCTCTCACCTGATTTTCATCTGTCATTATTAGTGTTGTTATTTAAACCCTCCAGTCAGTCCAGTCCCTCCATTGTCCTTGTAGTTTCCCATGTCTATTCCTTTGCCTGTTTTACGTTTTCTGATTCTAGCCTCTACCCATTGGTACTGTATAATTTTACTTACTCTGGTTTTGACCCTGCCTGATTCTGGAATTCCTCCTAGCCTTGCCCTTCTTTTGTCAAGTCTGCTATTAAAATATTTATTAACTGCACATGGATCTAACTCTTGTCCCTTGCACATATAGAAATATAACAGCTATTATTATTATAAAACCATTCAAAACAATAACACGATATTGTGAACGTTAAGACTCTTAAAACGGATTAAAATTTGAAATTGATTAGTCGATCGGCAGTAGTGAGGCATATATTTGCATGTGAGAACGTTATTAGCAAATGGAGTCTGCACTGCTTAACAGCAGATGGTCTTAACAGAAGATGGTCTTAACAGCAGATGGTCTTAACAGAAGATGTCCTAACAGCAGATGTCTTTCAGAGTGGAGGAGCGCACCGAACAACTTTTGCAGAAGATGAGACGCTACGTCAACATGTTGTCCAAACCCGACGAAGGAGGTGAGAAAGACGAGAAGATCAGTGGCATGGGGGAGATGCAAGTGCAAACCAGGACAGAAAGCAACAGGAAGTCAGAGCTCTGTTGGGAGATGATTCGCCACAGTGTTTTTGGCACACAGCAAGAAAATGAAGAGTGTGTGGATTCTCTTGAAATGAAATATGTTTGAAATCTGATGATTCTGTATAAAGTTTAATTATTATATTCTTTAAATGCTTGACAATCTCATTTAGAAACTATGTGGGGGTAAGAAAAAACTGAATCAAAGATTCATACAATATATTTTTAATTACTAAAAGGCAAAAACTTCGTACATAAAAGGCAGCTACATAGACATACATTTAATTTTGGAAAAGTGTGCAGAATATATTTCTTTAGTGCACATTTTTGCAGGATTACAGTGCAGTTAAAAACACTAATAAAATAAGCACAGAGCCACTTTCAAAGAAAACACTTGGTATGTCTCATTTGGTTGTTGCCACTGTACATCTAACAACTGTGAACACACATTGATTACACTTGATTTTTGATCACAGAACAGGATATGCTTCTTGTGTGATTTCTTGTGTTAATTCTGAGTTACATCTGAACTGCGTATGTAAAATATAAGAAGAGGATGAAAGATTAAAGGCAGATGTGACTGATGCATGAGGTGGTCGCGGGTCATAAATATCCAGATTTAACCTCTCTGGCAAATGTAATGTGAGTTTACCACACATGGGTTTGAGTACCAGTTGTTCTGAGGTTGCTTCCACCCTCTCAGTAAAGCACAGTGTCCAGCTTCAGGATGTTGGCTCCAGTAGCTGCCATAAAGAAGATACAGGTCAATTCAAGTATCTTTACTCCATACCAGAATTTGCTGGGCTTGGTCCTGCACAACCAATTGTTTCACCAGCCATGACAACATTGGTTTGTCTTCTGAAGAGCCTAATTATGAACTGCTGAGCTGAGCTGAATCAGCTATTTGGAGGTGGAGTTTTTCTGGACTAAGAACCAAACTGCTGTCTGAAAACAAGCTCATGGATTTCTAGCTCTAACCTGTAGCACCTGAACTGGCTAGAACAGTAATAACATTTTTTGATTTGCATAAAATAGATAAATGAGTTTATTGCTGGCACAAAAACAAACCTCAAGCTGATGTCCTGAGCTCCCTGTCTGCTTAAGCCATTCAGAACACAGCACTAAGGCCTGTTCTAAACATGACTCGTTTGCCGAGTCAGAAGCAGCATGCATCTAGGTTTCCAGAGTTAAAATTTGGGCTCAACCACAGCATGCATACTCCACGGCCGTTTCTGACTTTATCATTCACAACCTTGTTCGCGTCTCTAAATCCTTTCTGTGCTCCCAGGAGACCCTTCCCTCAGGGGCTTGCCCAGAGCCTGTAGCTTCAAATCATACCTACACCTCTTTCGCAATGTGGTAGTGGAAAGTAAGAGTGAGAAACAGCAATCACTCAGCATGCTCTGGATATGAGAGACCAGTGAACATTGTAAAAAGGCCCAGAGGGTGAAGCTTCATGCTCTGACTTGCGCCATCAGTAGGGTTGACATGAGGAGGGAGACTGCAGTCAGTCTGCTGTCTGCACGTGTGAGCAAGTCAAGCTGAGGTGAACTAATGCAAAATGTTTTTTTTTCCTTCAGCATTTGCAAAATATCAGTAAGTTATTTTCTTTATGCCACAAATTTAGGGTTTGTTTAAGAGCGCTGTGTAAAGTACAGGACACCAGTGGGTTTAGGCAATCACTGAATCACTGTGGCATGAGTTAACAAAAGTGATAATATCCCCTTGCCATAGGACTCTATTAAAAAATGTCATAACTTTTACAAACACATTAAAATAAACATTTTCTCATTTACCCAACACTGTTGTGTTTTATGTGTCTGGTAATATTTAAAATATTTAATATATTAACTGAAACTGATCTGATTTCATGGTGCAGCTTATCCATAGAGTATAGGTAACTTTGAAGTACATGTGGCTTCTCTACGGTCCACTTGGTTCTTACCTCTGGGTTAGGGCAGTATTGTTAATCCAGGTCCACTTGGTTCTTACCTCTGGGTTAGGGCAGTATTGTTAATCCAGGTCCACTGCTGTATTCCTACATCATGGAGGCCAATCCAATACAGCAAAGGCCCCTTTTCAGTCAGAAACGTCTAAAGCAGTTAAACAGAATCAGACAGAATGAACAGCAACAATACACATACAAAAAAGTACTTCAGCTGTGAAAACCACCTATCTATCTATCTATCTATCTATCTATCTATCTATCTATCTATCTATCTATCTGTCTGTCTGTCTGTCTGTCTGTCTGTCTATCTATCTATATTTCTATCTATCTGAAGACTATCTATCTGAGTTTGACTGGTTGACTGACTGACCTGAACTTGCTTGTTGTTGATGACAGCCAGGTCCCCACCCCACTTCTGACACTGCTCCCGACTCTCTTGCCAGGTAAGACGATGCCGAGACAGAAAGTAGCAGGAATTCTCAAACTTCAGCCAGCCCTTCCCACACTCAGAGCACAGATGTTCTGCAAGGGAGAGATAATTTATCACTAATTTATTATAATCCAAACAAACCAAAATAAATAAAAAGTAAAAACTTCAACAAAGACAATGGAGCCTTATCATAGACACATCATTAAGAGTGAGCAACATGTGTAGTACCTAAACACTGTATTAGCATGTTAATAGTACCTAAACACTGTATTAGTATGTTAATAGTACCTAAACACTGTATTAGCATGTTAATAGTACCTAAACACTGTATTAGCGTGTTAATAGTACCTAAACACTATACTAGTCTGTTAATAGCACATAAACACTGTACTAGTGTGTTAATAGCACATAAACACTGTACTAGTGTGTTAATAGGACATAAACACTGTACTAGCGTGTTAATAGGACATAAACACTGTACTAGCGTGTTAATAGCATATAAACACTGTACTAGTGTGTTAATAGGACATAAACACTGTACTAGCATGTTAATAGCACATAAACACTGTACTAGCATGTTAATAGCACATAAACACTGTACTAGTGTGTTAAAAGCACGTAAACACTGTACTAGCGTGTTAATAGCAGATAAAAAGACATATTGCAAACAGGATGTATTGGTGTTTGACTGGCTCACCATTGTGGTGTGAGGTGGCCTCACTAGGGTACATGATTGCACATTTCTGGCGGGTGCAAACCTCTGTCACAGTCGTCAACTCTACATCTGGACACGCCTGCTTGGTCTGCACTTCAGATACTGAAGTTTGGACACCAAGAGCAGAAATCAAACATCTCAACACAGTAAAAGTGGCAACACTGCCACTTAAAAAACTCTTCTAGTGTTTAAAGGGGGGTGGGGGTGATAAACAGAACAGCCTTTCATAATTTCATAGCGCTGCAATTTATCAGGCTAAACTGTCCTTGATATATTTGTCCCTCAAACTCATTTATAATAGAATGTTTATAACACTGTTCACTTCTGTGTTCACCTCTAAATATTAGCCATTGTTTAGATTGTTCTCTTTTGCAGTTTGGTAACAATGCAAATGTAAAAAAAAATTAATTAATACTAGGATTAATCTTATTTTTAAGCAATGTAATATAAATAAATATAAATGAATAAAAGTGTGAACTTGTTGAATGCCTTCGTCATTATACATATACAATGAATTGTTTTCTTTGCATATGCCTGCTTCTATGGGAACTGGGGTCAGAGCTCAGGGTCAGCCACATACAGTACCACTGGATCAGCAAAGGTTAAGGTCCTAATAGTGCTTAAGGTCCTAATAGTGGCTGCCTGGCAGAGAGCTGTGATTCAAATCTGCAATCTTCTGATTGATAACCCAAAGCCCTAGACACTAGAAACTTAGTATTACATTAAAAGAAACAATCCATATCAGGTTTTTTGGTTTCCCCGTGGAACATCTCAAACTGCTTGTCCAGTCTCACCCTTTCAAATTCGTAAAGCGCCACAAATACAGAAAAAGAAAAAAAAATTAAAACATAACAGCTGATAATGACACCATTAGGGGACACTATAAGGAGGATTCCTTGACAAAACAAACATTTTATCATGGCATAACAGACCCTACATTATTATATTAAAAATTAAATTGCGTTATATAAAATACTTACACTTTATAGCTAGAGCAAGAACCACAGCCAGTAAGAGAACACAGAGGAGGAGGAGAATGGCGGAGACTCTCCGGTATAAACGGATTGTCCCGTTAACATCTTAACAAAGAAGGGGGGGGGGAATTAGACAAATAACATTGCTCGTAATCGGAGAACATACAGCCAGTATCACGTTGATTGAATCAAACGACGAGCATTTCTTCATTTTTTTGCACGCGATATTATCGTCTTCACCTGTGCACGGTTGGTTCTTCCCTGTAACTGAGGTCTGTAGTTCCTTCGATGCATCGGATAGGCCTCCTTTCGTATCACGATATCTTCCAAAATTACACAATTTAACGTACATGATCCGATTCTCAAAGGGATTTAATACCCCTGCAATATGCAAGATTTTTGTGTCGTCGCACGCTCAGCCAACAAAGCTCGGTGTTCACAGGCTGCCCTCCTCGCTACGGTTAATGAACACGGAAATTTCCCAGCCTTGTCTCTATAGCACAGTGATGGCCGGAGTCGATTTATGCGTTAACCAGTACACGCTCCCCCTTTTCGAGTCCCATTATACAGTAGCCTGTTGACTGCTACAGTCCTCAAGGGCAAGTGTCTGGGTCATCTGAGGACACGTTTTGTACAATCCAGCCCAATCAAAAGATATGGGCGTGTCTTCGGGCCTAGAGGGAATGAGGCAAATATTGGGACTGCACTGGCGCACAATATTGTCTTTTTTGTTAAAAAACCTTTATGGTCTACTTTTATCAAACCATACACAAAAGTCAAATATATAAATAATATATTAGTTAGCAGTAGTAATGGTAGCAATAATAATAATGTAAGTAATTCCTGTTATTACAAAGAATACTATTAATAATTCTGTTTTCTGTACACTGCATTCTGCATGGTGATATGAGATAGGGTACAATAGGAAGTAGGTAGCCAGTCAAAAAATGCCTAGTATTTTATCCACCATCAAAACCATAATGGTTAAGCCCTGAATGTTAATGATGGCAGGATGTTAGATCTGCTGATTATCTATGGTTCCACTTCCCACCACCCTTGATAAGATTTATCATGTCACTTTATCGCAATTAAAGGAAGAATACTTTTTGCTTTTGAGCAGAACCCAATAGCTGCATCAGTGGTTCTCTCTTTCCCTCAGTCTCTGTTCCTCTATTTAGCCTCATTTCATTTTCAGATGTTCTGAATTAGATATGCAAGACAAAGAGACAAATTTCAGGGATTTTCAAACATTTTGCATTTTTTCCTAATATTATAATTTAGATGGCCACATCACGGTCATGAGAATTGAATGAATTGTTAAATCATAGCATGTCCTTTTGATTCAGTGTAACTGACTACACAGCAATTTATTGTAATGTACTTTGTTATCCATTGTCATCACTTCACATGTTCCACGGTTGGTGACCTATTTGCATGTTGTCACTTTTTAAAGATCTGTACATCAGAAGTTGCATATGTTTTGTTTATACCTTTGTAAACGTTATATTACATATAACGGAAGCTTTAAAACTGCTTGGCTGGTGTGCAGAAATCAGTTTCTGTAGTTTTCATTACCTTCATGATATTTTGGATAGGAAGTGGGTATTGTAGACAAAGTGTAGATATCTTCAGGTGTCTTGACCAGTGTAGTGTACTCGTTCTCTTTCTCATCTTTTGCCTCTTTCTCATCTTTTCAAGGAAAGACAAGAGAGGACCAAATTGCCTTTTTTTTTGGTATAAATAAACATTTTAAAAGAGGACAATAATAACCATTGTTCAGCAAAGAAAGCCAAAAGTGCAGCAAAATGAATAACTGAAATTTAACACAAAAATCAACAAACAAAAGTTAATCTCTTCCTTTTTGAACAAATGACTGTAGTATCAGTTCACTCTTTACCAGCTTGAATACTGACATTAAATGCTTTAGCTGTGTGTGTAAGCTGCTGTCTGGACATCTCTTACCTTTACTCTCCAGTTTTGTATCCATCATAGCATTCTCATCTCTCTCTTCTGCAGGACCGATCTTCTCCATCTCCACCTCAGTTACTTTCTCCATCTCTCTCTTTGTGTGCTGCTTGTTTTGTTTTCCTTTCAGAGTCTTATGGTGCAGGAAAACTCCTGGGCAAAAAATACTTATGTAACTTCTCTTCTTCTGCTGCTTACAAAGCTGCTTTCAGCTAAATGAATCTATGGCAGTTAGGCACTACACACGCATATATCATATATATAATATCACAGATTTATGATATCACACGTATCATAGACTTCTTGTCTTCATGTGAAGTCAGAGTATTCCATCATCAAAACCCCTACTTGTTATTTATCCCCTGGTTTTGTACTCTCCACACTTCCTCATCACATTTTTAAACCACCACATCATCCCACCACTTCTCTCTTCCTTTCAGTGTTGCAGTTCTTGACTGACGGGTAGCCAGTTACTTGTGCTGAATTTGGAGATGAATCTTGTCTTTGTCGAGATGCACCGAGCTCCGAATCCTTACGTAGATGCATAGTAGAAAAGTTTCATACAAGGGATGTGAAGAAGGCTACCATTGAAAGATCATAAGTTCATACTTAGACATTCATATATATATGAATTTATAGATATTTTTAGACAAGGCAACAGTAGCGAAATCTCCATTTCTCTCAGGGATGGCGGCAGGCTCACACATTTAGCATATCAGCTTTTAATGCACAGCACTTGAGGACTGAACCTGTGAGCATTATAGAGGGGAGACAAAGGGAGAAAACCTAGGAACAGGTGTAGTGAATCAATAATCTGATGATTGGGAATGAGGCAGGCATAGTGTGTGTTGGTATGTGCCCATGGGCGTGTCCCTCCCTCTGGGATAGCTTACAGTTAAGAATAATGGCATAATGGAATAATGGCAGCCTGAGGCCATGCATAGATTATCTGAGCCTTAACACTCGGCTCGGGAAGTACCCTGAGGCAGGCAGCCCAGAGACAGGTGGGACAGGAGGCTGGCAAGGGTGCTGAACGACCAGATGAACTGTTGGTAGAAATAGGCAAACCCCCCAAATTTATTCCTCTCATGATGTGTATGGGGTTGGGGCCTTCTGGTAATTGCCTCCACCTTGCACCTTGAATGTGGGCAAGGACAGAACACAAGTGCAAGTTTGGTTCAGTAAACCACAAGAAAAGATGAAAAAACCACTGGGATAAATGAGTACAGACAACAACACAGCAACAACAAAGAGCATCAGATCAAATAAAAATAACAAGATGAATACACAGGAAAACCACGTGGACATTCTAAGATTACTAAACATGAGAGGAAGTGCTAATGAACTAACAAGGAACAGGGCACTGACAGGAACAGCACATGAACATAACCTAGATAAGACATGCAAAATGTCAAGGAAAGACTAAATGGAGACGCATACATATATTAACATAACCTAAACTGAACTAAACTACCAGGGAAAGCACTGAGATAATATGAGAACATAAGGTAAACATATAAGAGACAAAACCAAAAGAGATGTTGACTGAAAGCCTAACACTGAACTAATCAAAGACATAGAATACAAACTACTCATCTGAAAACTACAAGAACATGAAACCATCTTGAATATACTTGACATGAAAGGGAAAAGAGGAAAACCAACACAAGGAAAGACAAGAGAAGCAAATGGACAGAGAAAGGGAACTAAGAGAAGATACAAAGAACTAGACACTAGCACAAACCAGACAAAGAACCAGGGGGACCAAGCAGGCAGGAAACCACAGCACAGACTAAAGAACATAAGAGCAATAACCAGCAACTAAAACTAAAATTGATTAAACTAAATACCAAACCAAACCAAATAACAAAAAATAGGTGAAAGCAAGGAAGGAAAAAAACAAACCATGAACAGGAATGAAACAGTGCGTGAAGCTAGAGCTTGTCAAAATAAAAACATGAACAGGAACAGACCGGAAAGAGAGTAGCAAGGGAAACTACGACGCTAGGCAATCATGACACTTGTCTGAAACACAGGAGTGCTGCCTCAACGCTGGTCATCTTTTCCCTGAGACAGTCCATCTCATCTTCTGATGTTCTTCTTTCCATACCTTTTCACTCCTTCAACACCATTGCTGTACTTGTGGGTGCTCCAACACTGAGTAGTTCCAAGGATATAAGAGAGGTTGATATTCAAGCACACACTCAAAATGCATTAGTCCAGTCCCAGAACTGTGAAGAGAGTTCTGAGCATATTCTGCCTAGACAAGGAATGCACTCCAGGTCTCTGGATATTCTTGGAAGTACAAGCAGAGAAATGTTCCAAGCTCTTGATTAGCCATCTCTACCTGGCCACTGGCTTGAGGGTGATAGCCGGACGTAAGACACAGTGACATTCAACTTCCCAAGGAGCTTCTTCCACACTTTGGAGGTAAACTGAACTCTCAATCCAACTACATGCCTGCTTGACCCCATTCCTTCCACTCTTTTCCAGAAAATTTCAAGAGATTTACTTCCATACATATCTACAATCAACAGTTCCCTATCTTCTGGACATGTACCCTCTGCATTCAAGACAGCGGAATACCAGAAGTCCACACTTGACAGCTCCAACATAACTATAGACTGGTATCACTTCTCTCTTTCCTCTCAAAATTTTTTAAGAGAGCAGTCTATGATCAATTATCTACTTTCCTCACCCAGAACTCACTCTGTGATCCCAATCAGGCTGGTTACAAGAAGGCTCATTCAACTGAAACTGCGGTGACAGAAAAGCTTCATCCTGCCAAAGCTGGCAAGCTGTCATCTGTCCTGATTCTCCTGGACCTTTCAGCTGCTTTTGACACCGTAAACCACAACATCCTCTTCTCCATTCTATCTAGCCTCGGCGTGACTGGCTCTGTGTGGCCAGTTCTATCAGATGTGATGGAAAGGATCCACATCCATTGGAGGCCCTGTGCTAGGCCCTCTCCTCTTCTCTTTGTATACTCGCTTCCTTGGTGACATAATAACTTTTCATGGTTTCTACTATCACTGCTACATTGATGACACAACTAATTCTTTACTTTCCTCCTTCTGATCAAGTTTCAGGATGCATCTCTGCATGCTTGACCAACATTGCTTCATGGATGCCAGCCCACCACTTGAAGCTTAATCCCAGTAAAACTGAGCTTCTATACATCCCAGGGACTCCCAATCATCACCATGACCTCACCGTGTCCTTTGAGAACCTACTGGCATTACCATCCCAAACTGCCCGTAGTCTGGGCATAACTTTGGACAGCTAGTTGTCACTCTCATCTCATGTATCAAACCTGACCCGGTCCAATTCTCAATTACTGCAACTCCTTACTTGCTGGTCTTCCTCTACCGACCATCATGCCATCATGATGGCATGGGTTAGGGTTAGCTAACCCTAACCCTAACCCTAACCGCTACAGCTGATCCAGAACACAGCAGCACCACTAGTCTACAACCCTCCAAAGTTCACAGGTGTCACCCCATTACTGCACTACCTTCACTGGCTTCACTCCCTCCTCCATGATGAGAATGGTCAAGGTCTGACCTGTACCTCAGGTACTTCGAACATCAAGTACAGCTCAGCTTCAGACAATCTTGGCAGACAATCTTCCAGACTTTTTTCTTTCTGCTAAATGCTGATCATAGACTATCTTAACAATTGGGATGTTCATCAATGCCCCAGAATCCGTGTGGCATGCTGTCCACTGTGTACCCGTGCTCTGGATGGTGTGTGTTCTGGTTGATGTGATACTTACTCCATCTCTCTCAGCCCTCCAGCAGTCTCCGTCTGGCGACACTGGGACCACGTGGTTTTTTGTTTATGTTGCTTTTCTGTTGCATGTGTTGTATGTTTTGGTTTTATTCCCTCACCCACATATGGTGACATATGTTGAGGGTCGTGTGTGTGTGTGTGTGTGTGTGTGTGAGATCACACACCTGTGTGTTGTTGTCCCTTTATCACCCCTTTGTGTTTGCATGACTGGTTGTCAGTCATTAACAAAAGAATACTCTATATTTTCTGAACATTTTGTATTTATTTTTGCACAAAATGTATCATTGATCTTTACAAAAAATACTATTTGCATTAAATACAGATGAGTCACTCCGAGGACAGAGTCATGGAAATGTGGGAAAACTTTATCCTCTCTTTTTACAAAAGGTCCCCTTTCTGCCCGTTTGTCCTTTGTTACTGTGTCTTACTCCATCTTATATCAAAGTCAGAATATGGTTCTATCATAGCTGAGTCTAGTCAAGCACCTGGGATGCCCCCATTACAGACACAAGCTTAAAAACACACTGATATACAATGCAATGCAATTTTTGAGCTCTTATTCAACATGGCATAACAGTGGTAAAATTTTGAACTCTTATTCAACATGGCATAATAGTGGTAAAACAGTTATCCCCTCTGAACTCTCATCTTTTTTCCACCTCCTGTGTCCCTCCCTCTCTTACTCTCTGTCCTCCACATCATCTGCCTCTTGTTCCCACCCCAGTCCTTTTTCATCCCCTCAGGCACCATACACACTCTCATTGCTGTAGGTCATATACAGGAACAGGTCCTCTTCATGGTGCTCCTGAAAGAAATGTGTACAGAAGCAGTTAAGACCAGGAACAATAGCTGCAGGACTATGTTGAATATATCACCAGAAACATATTATTTGTTAAAGAACAATGACTAAATCAAATGAACATTAAAAAAACAGAAATGTTAGCTAGGTAAATGTAATAAAGGGCACTTATATTAAAAGCAACTACAACTGGTAGAATTTCTTTTATTTGTTTTTACAATTTCTTTTGCCTTATGAAAGCCTTAACGTGTGATTGCAGTGCAGCAGAAAAATCTGTGGAGAGAGATTCTTCCATTCATCACAAATGAATCACTTCAGCTCCTCTTAACTGGAAGGGCTGTCCTCATCTAGTTTTTTACTTTTATGAGTCTCCAGAAATGACACACATAGGTGATGTGGGTGTGTAGTCTACATTTCACGACACTAAGAGACTCTGATGTACAGAGAAACAGTGGGAGTCCATTTCACCATCGAGGTGCTGGTACAGAAACGTGTCTCGAGATACGTCGTCCTATATCTGAAGTGCAGTGGTTCAAGTCTGGCCGCACTGGATGCAGTGCTGAGTGCTTTCAGGGAGCAGGACCATTTTTGGCTTTGCGGGCAAGAGCAAGGGTTTTAAATCTGATAGGTGTGAGACAACTTAATAGGCACCGTGCAGCTGGACTGTAGATCAGTAGCAAAGGGTCTATTGGCAGGGAAGCCCAACAAGATGGTGTGGGTGAGTGACAGTAATCCAAAATTGAGATAACAAGGGACTGGACATTTTTCAAATTTGTATTTTTTTTTACTAAAGTATTATATCTTGGGATGTAATAAGCATTATTAGTATTCTGTTATGCTATGTCAATGTGTATGAAAAGTGCTATACAAATAACCCTGACTTGCCATGTACAGTCATAATAGATTGACAGCAAATAACAGTACAAAAAATGCCAGAATATTTTGATATTTGTTTTGCACAGATGTACCTCAGCTGTTCATAGTGATCTAGGCTGTTACACATTCACAAACATTTTAGTGAAGGAGTGTAACAGAGCAATTTCAATTTGACCTGTCTGATTGGTTTTCAACATACTTAGCATAATTTATACTTCCATTCTAATTAAATAAATGGAATTATTTTAATTCATTTTAGTTTAACAGGCTTTATTGGATATTTTCCTCTGCATGGTTTCTAGTGTGGTAGGGATCTATTGACAACTGCTGAAAAAGCTATCAGATGTGGATGAAGAGTATCTGAGTCAAATGTACCTGTAAACTCATGTGTACCAGTGTGTGTGAATGTGTTTACAGTGCGGACTACCTCATACACAGCAGCAAGAGGGGAGCTGGAGGGGGGAAGAGAGTTATTCACAAAGAAGAAGAGTGCTTCTTCAGGCCTCATGGACACTCGCTGTCTGATGAGGAAACACAGCTGGCCCACTGTTAGAATGTGAGACAGAGAGTGTTAAATATGAGGTAGTGAGAGACACTTCATTTGCGTTTTTTATTCATAAAAACATTTCTTAAAGGGTTTAAAATTGCAACAATATATTTACACAGATGTTGCTGTAATAATTTACTATTGTGTACAAACACAAATATTAAAACAAGTATATTTGAGAAGTAACATGGTAAGCAAATGCATTCATTTGTGGCTATTTTAGTTTTTTTTGTTATATCACCATGTAACAGAGTAATATCACCATGTTATATCATTTTGTATCGTATTTGTTATATCACCATGTAACACCATGTAAAAGATAAGAAAAAAAGTCCAAACTCACCCGTCAAGTCTGAGGGAACGAGGTATTTCTTTTTGTCAAGTTCAGGGCCGCGAGATCTTGTGGCTCTCTCTACAATAATCTAATTGGAGAAACAAATTTAGAGCCAAACATCAGGGAATCACAATAGCATCAATGACTAAAGGAATTTTATGATCCATGTTTCATTCTGAATTAAATGTCTCTCTCTAGTTAGACTGTCCTTTGTCTTTGAGCATCAGTTGGACTGAACAAAGACTAAATCCTAACCATTGGTATCAGAAGTGGTCCTTTAATAGATTTTCTTGTCTTATAAAGGATCATCTTTCGGTATTATGACAGTCTGCATGAGCGGGTTAATTGCCTGAATAGGTGGGCCTGCAGAAACCATTAGGGGACTAGAGTGCACAACTAAAATACTGGTTTTCTGGTTGGATTTAGCCCTGGACGCCGTAATTCTCATTTTTTATTTTATCAACAGCCCTTTGTGTCCTTCAACTTTTGTGGTTTGTTTGCTGTATATTTAGGCTTGCTAACTGTGGGAGCATTCTTAAATCACCATGTGGTTGGGCCATAGTAAAACTATTATATAAATATATATATATAAAACTGAATTATATTTCGATCTTTAGTTAGACTGTCCTTTGTCTTTGAGCATGCCTGTGCCACCCCCCACAACATCATTTTCTTCTATTTACTTTATTGTTAAACTTCAGAGCATCTTCCTGACACCTGTGTGTTGTGAATTTGTTCTCCGACACTGAGGGCTGAACTAATTTCCAGTTGAACCCTGAGGGTACTCTGTGTCAGTCGGACTGATCAGAGGCTATCTAACACAATGTAATCACTTAAGCTGTATAGAAGCTCTAATTGCTAAGAAAAAAACAGTAATTTGCAAAGAGAAACGGACCGGAATTTTGTCTGGATGTTTGGCACGAACTCTCTCGCCCTCCATTCTTCTGACCTCAAACGGAACGTTGCGCTGGTACTGGCTACTCATCTGAGAAACAAAACATATAAAACAAAAACATATAATGCACATTAAAAACTTTATAGCTTCAGTTTCATTTACAAACACTCTTAGGTGTTGCTGTCTGCTCAATTAAGCAACATCAATAATAAAATGTGTTCACTGCTGCTCCACATTAGTTGCTGTTCTCTCTTTCTCTCACATAAGCACACTTTACATCAAAAGGGTGAAATAGGGCTTTGTAATGCGAACATTAAACCCATTTGGTTTCTACAATGTCTAACATTAATTTTTTCTGTGTTTGTATGGCCACTATTTTACAATAGTTAGATATAAACAGACAGATAGATATATTGAAGATCAACACTCAGATACGTTATGCATAAGTAACAACATCACCTGCGGAGTGATTTTCAATTTAGTGAGTTTATGTGAGTAGAGCAGGGAGCATGCAGATGTGAAGGACTTGCAGGACCGCTGGAAACCACTGGCTTTAATCGTATGGCTGCAATATGTTACTAGCTAGCACCATCAATGCAATGACAAAACATTTCTTACTGCGTTTGCTTTGTTGTTGTTTTTTACTGCGTAAAAAGCGTAAACGTTAAAACACTGAACCTCTAGTTTCCTTTCGACCTAACTTTGGCTGACTAGTGTAACTACCTAATTATCCTAAAAATGGCATAACAAAATGCATTCGAATTACATTTTGAAGGAAATGTTCAACGTTTGACGAGAAAAATAAATGACTTGCAAAAATAACGCTACCTAATTTTGCACCCTGATAGCCATTATGTTTATGGCATGACCTGCAATTTCGTAATGGTGTGTAAAAAAAGGAAGAAATTCACAATAGCTCTTGATATTTACACAAAGAGGATGTGTTGCTAATTACATATTTTTCTGAAAATATCCATTTGTTGCTAATAATATATAATATGCGACATACACTACAGTTGTCATAACTTTACTGTATGTTCACCCGTATCCAAGCTGTAGCCACCATACTGAATAAACGTTACAGGCGCAGTTATAGACAGAACATGTAAACCTACCTTTTAACACAAAGAAGGGATTTAATACCGACTGAAATCGGATGCCTTTTTCCCCTACGATTAGATAACAGCAGAAGTAACAGAAGTAAAAATTTCCGTTTTCTTAAAAGTTTAACTTACGGATCTTGATCTATTTCTAAATGTCGACTTATCCACTTCTCTTACTAAAACAACAACAAAACGGCACCGCCTCTTTAGGCGTGTTTCCACCAATAAGAGAAATACGCAGTAATAGAAACTATTTCTGTCCAATGCGAGAAGGCACTTGGGCAGGGTTTTAGTTTGTTTACTTCGCTTTCATTGGAGGCCACATACTGCTATTGAACAATTGTCTGTCACAACCGGACCAATCAAAAAATGGAAAATTGTGCCAGCTCCGCAAACATGAAATACGTGACTGACGAGTGTTTTTGGCAGAAATCTGAAAGGACCTTATGTTCTAAACTCTGAAATGATCATCCCCATTTTATTTTAAATTAAACACTCCGACAGGTTTTCTCACACAGTCAATATGTGGAACGAGTTTTAACGGGGACCTACATGGCCCTTTAACTCTTGTTTATAAATATTAATTATTCACTCCTCACATAGTCAAATGAAAAGAAAAGCGTAAAACAAGCAAAGTCTGATTAAAAAAGTTCTGATAGCCCGAGTGGTTCGTGCATCTATGCACATATCAAACCTCCACAACTTCATGAAACATCTTGCATGAACAACCTAGGATTGTCCACAGAGAAATTTATTCAAGCTCATAGAAACCCATTCGCACTGCAGAGCCATTGAGCAACAAACTGAGTGGTGTCCTGTCTTGGGACAGGAAAGATTTGAATACTTTGATTGGCCAGTGTAAGAATGCAGTCTGATAAATCCAATCTCATCGTTTTCCATAGTTTTGCATGGATGAGCCATGATATATTGAGTATGGTAAATAAGACCTCAATCTTCTGACCCCTTTGTCCATACTAACATGTTGACATATGGGTTCATCCTTAATGTGTTTCTCTACATCTTCCATTGACCTCCATCTCTTCTCTTCAGTAAACGCGAATAACTAACGATGAAGAGACACATAAAAAATGGTTTGCAAGATGCCCGGTCTCCGATGTCCATATTTTGTCACACTTGAACAATGGAGGAAAAGTTATCAGGGACAATAATGCACACTCGCATCCCATTCCAATACATGTGCATTACTATGCATTCCTATGTATTACTATGTATTACTATGCATTACTATGTATTACTATGCATTACTATGTATTACTGTGCATTAATGCATCGTACAATATCCTGCAAAATGCAATAACTGAATCCTGGGCATTTGTCATATTCGTTCTCAATACATGGGCAAATTATATAGCTTTCATTAATTTATCAAGTACTATAATTTAGAAATTATAATTAGAAAATTAAAGGGCCACGTGAGTGAATATTTAGCAAAATTCAAAATATACAAGGGATACCATGTTATGTTTGTCCAGTGTCTTGTTTGCTGAATATTCTCTCTTCCAATAAGAGAAAAGAAGACACGAGCTCGTTGTTACGTCATTTGAACCTCCGTCCACCATTTTGTTTTGTAGCTATAGGTGTTGGTTTGTTACGCGGTGGAGTGTTTCGATATGACTTCAAGATCTACATATATGTCACGAAATTGTATCAAATTCATATTCGAAACTAGATCTTCTTTATTTTGAATCACATTATTCAAAACATTCGAGTTGTTCTCTTTAATTGTTTTTTGTCGCTGATTCCTCGAAGCTTTTCTGAGTAACGCTCATACCAGGAAGCTGGCTAACTAGCTTAGCTCGCTACCTATTTAGCCAGTCAGCTAGTTAGCTAACTTACGGGCTTGTTCGCTTGTGGGAAAATGGCGACTAATACGGCGCCCCAGGCCCCGACAACTACCTGGTAAGATATTCGCTTGATACCTTTCGGTTTATAGGGAGATTTGGAGACCAGCCGATTAATTTATGCATCCCGTAAAATTATGTTAATTTGACGACCGCGTTAAAGTTGCTAAATCTTCTGGGTAACTACCCAGCTACGTTAGGGCTAGTTCTGAGGTTACATCATATGATAACCTAGCTAGCTAGTTAGATAGCTACATTAGGACATGAAATGTTCACCAAAAATACCCTTTATATGTACTTATTTAGAGAGATTTAGCTAATTTATATTGGCTCCATATCTAGTTGTGGAGAATCGAATATGGTAAAGGTAGCTATCTATCAAGGGGCTAACTAGCTAGGTCTGACTTGGTCTTTCAACACATTGATCGTTATTAATTCATTAGCTAGTTGGTTGTTTACTATAGAGCTACGATAGACTTTCTTCAAATGTAGCTGTTTACTTGCTTACTGTCTGGATTAATGTTACTAGGTTGCTCAGATATGACAAATTTGTAGTGAAATTAAATGTGACTTTCGTGTCCCTGCGTTTCTTAAATGTATTAACCTATTAATTCGTGTCGTATGCATTTCTTATGTGTTTGCATATTAATGTCTATTTGAATTCAAGGTTTAAGTTGATGAAGGGATGTTAAGAAAGCTAAACATGCCTGAAGGGGTTATTTATGTGTTGAGGTTTCACTGCCAACTGTACTGACACCGTTTTCTAGGTCTTATGTGGGCAGTTCTGCTGCAGAGGCACCTGTGCATGAAAACCCAGAGTGGGAGAAGGCCAGGCAGGCCCTGGCCTCTATAAGCAAGAGCCAAAGTTCCACAAAGACGTCCCCAACCAACCGTACCAGCTCACAGGTTAGATTTTTTTCCACTGTATCTTATTGCTGAAATTCTGATATCTTATGGATCTATACAGTGAAGTTCTGTAATTTTTACTTTATGATGAGCAGTGTGAATTTGTGTTTTATGTTTATATTTGGGTAGTGTTTGTCTAACGTGGGGATGTTGATTGTTTTTCTGCATCTGCTTTTGGGGGGTGGGGTACCTTAGAAAACCTGTAATTAAGCTTGCAAATTACAGGAATGAACTAAATTCTGGTCTTTAAATTGCACTGTGGCGTATACATACTGGCCATCCATGTCGGGAATGAAACATGCTAGGTGAAGAATAACAGGATGTGTCTGGCAGTTTCATTTAGAAAAGTGATATAAGTTGAGACTTGTAAATATGTATTGTTTATTTGTCTTTTTAAAATTGGACCAGAAATGACCTGTTTTTTTGTTGTTGTTGTTGTTGTTTTTTAATTACTACATTATTTTTCAACACCACCAAATACCTTATTGCTGTGGTACTTGTTGTCATAAAAATAACTTGAACAAAGCTGAAAATTAATTTGTCAGTACCATTCTGAGCAAGCATGCCCATGCACTGCAATATAGTATACACTCTGTGTTTAAAACTATATAAAACTATATAAAACTATATTTTAGAAATAAAAATGGTACAAATAAACGTTCACCTTTTATTTGTATTCGGCCTTCATATATGACCACGAAACATGACACAGTTGGCTTTGTCAATAATAATATCTTCAAGCTACAACACATTATTCTTATGTACATAGGTTGAAACAAAAGTTCTTCAGCCAGGATGAGGACTATGAAAAGAGCTATAAAAACTGTAATTTTGTAATATTAACTTGCTGACTATAGCCTCATTACTGGACTCTTAACTCTCGACAAATAAACTTGAACTAAAACATACAAAAGGAAAGCGACATAAATGTTAAGAATTAAGGACGAACACTTTCCTACTGACCATCACCATTAGCAGCTATGATATCAGCCAACTAATGAGAACACGTCTTGTCTGTGAATAAAACTCACTATTATGATTCGGAACGTTACTCACAGTATCGTACAGGATTCATTAATTTAAGAAAAAACGGTCTTTCAACACCTGTTAAACTAGAACGTACAGCATTGGAACCGAACCGAGCCTAGTGTTGGAACCGAACCGAGCCTAGACTGCTATTGCTGAGCACTGGCTCCATGCCTTGCGTCATCAATCACTGCGTTGTGCTTTTTCAGCTCGGCAACGAACCGATGGCAGCGCCCTGTAATGAACGTCGGTCACAGCAGATGTTGTAAATGTTTATCAAAATATTGGAAATCTGTTTAAAAGTCATATCACTATTATTGAAACATTTTCTATAATGATATTGTTATTGTCCAGTGCTATGTGTAAGTACATTTTATTTTACTTTGCAGAAGGTACATTTATATTTGGTGGTATATTTATTCTCTCTTGTAATATAACAGTTTAATCAGAATACAAGAATCATGTTTAATGCTAATGACAAACTCCGTAATAAAAGGCTCTTAGTAATCCAAAGGCTTGTCATTAAATCTAAGACTGGTTGATGAACAGAAAATTCTTGCACAATTATTTAGATTTACAGAAGTCATGAGTGCTTTGGCATGATTGTGGTATATCTGATGAAACTGAACTTCTCCTTAACAGTTTCCTTAAGCAATAGCTTACGGGACGTACAGTGATGCAGGGCTGTCCGTAACCGTATGGCTATTTGTACAAGATCCGTTTTGTTTTCCAGCTCGTTGGTGGAAAAGTGCTGTAAGGTTAATCGTTAATCATCTGGGCCCTGTTTCTCAATTACATCATCACAGTATTAACGTGCTCTTAAATGATAGTGACCTAGAATTTAAAGGCGATATTTGTGTTACAATACATTTGGGAAAACAAGATAATTGTTATGGTAAGAGGTTCAACATAATCACTATCAAATAGTCTGGCTGTTCATGGAAGACTACTACTGGTTGATGTACGAATAGGCTACTTTCAGTTATAAGAAAGGTTAACCAGGTCAGGAATAGTGTATGGGTTGTAGGTGTATATGCTGATAAGGTTGTCATTGAAGAAAAAGCTTTGGACAGACAAGATCTTGTGGCTAGTGACTTGGGTTTCTTCTACTTGGTAATATGTTTTGTATTCGGTTCTTGTCATGTAACTTATATTCAGAGCTTCAGAGGTCTGTTGATGATTTAATTTAATCTGTATTTTCTCTGAAATGATTTATGGTAAAGCTGGTGTGTGATGGCTGAAACAGCTCTGTGGGATTAATAAAGCGATACCAGGTTAGCAGTATTATGGTCTGTGGGATTAATGAAGCTTATTTGGTTTTTAGGCTGGCCAGTACCAAACAGCAGTGACGGACACTTCTGCGATGCAGCAGCAGCAACAGTACTATCAGTGGTACCAGCAGAACCAGCAACAGTATGCGAATTACGCATATCCTTATAACTACTACTACCCGATGCCTCCGGTAAATACACACTAAAGCTCATGTGCTGATTACAGCATACGGATAAAGTGAATCTTCATGAATGATTATTGTTTTTGACAGTATGGTGCAGGATATCCCCCAAGTCAGTATGGTGTTCCAGGATCCTACCAGCCACCTGCAACCCCAACAGGACAGGTAGACGATGTGTACTTTTAAATAATATTGGGTGTCATTGGGGTTATGTGTATTAAAAGCAAAATGGTGTTTCTCCTTTTCTGTGGTAGTGTGGAAGTGTGCATGCAGTTTACCATGTTTGCCATCAAATGTTCTGTCTCCCAGCCCCCAGCCATGCCTATGATGGATGAACAGTCAAGTTACACATCTGAACCGCAGCCCCCTCCCCCTGCAGTCCCCCAGGCTCCTCCACAGAGCCCGACATCATCTGATCAGCCCCCTCCCCCTCCTCCCCCTCCCATACC
>JAOYMR010000007.1:2836393-2848260 GCA_025802075.1 Tenebrosternarchus preto | reverse complement strand
TTCCCTTTTTTTTCGCCTCTTCCCCCCCCTTAACCATCTCCCAAAACCCCTACAACCCCAATGGAGCTCTCCCCTATAGTCCCACTGAATCTAGCCCAATGAGGGGCTATAGTCATGCCCAGCCACGGCCAGCTTATCAGGGCTACCAGCCTCCGTCTTACCAGCCCTTACAGCAGCAACCTGTGGGCCAGGTTCTGTATGGAGGGGCAGGAAGGGGAGATGCCAACAAGAAACCCAACACCACAAATATGAATAAAGGTCAACAGCTGTGGAATCGCATGAAACGTAAGTACAATGTAACGTAAGCCTAGTTCCACAGGAGATGCCCCATATCTCCACTTTAAGTGATGATGCTTTTGATGTGAGCTGTTTGTAGCTGTTTAAAGGAAGTCTTTCTCAACTCACAGAGGCTCCTGGAACCGGCGGTGTGAAGTTCAACATCCCAAAACGCCCGTATGTCTTGGCCAACCAGAACTTTAACTCTGGTGAACAGGCGACCTCTGTGGCAACCACCACAGCAACCCCTGTGTCTTCAGTAGCAACATCTACCACTGCAGGAGCTAGTCAAACAGGGTGAGACATGACACACATCCAAAGGTCTTTCAGTTTGCGTTGTATTTAATAAAGAATAAGCACAGTTGTAACTCTAAGCATTTAAGTCCATTTTGTCTTTTATGGTTATAGCATGGTTCCGTAAGCCTTTTGAACGGAAGTCTGAAATACCGTCAAAAGGCTGGACTTGTGTTCCACTGGGCTATAGATGAGACTGTGATAAAGAACATGTGGGCTGTGTATGTCCTTGCGTAGGCCTCAGGATTGGCCTCAGGCCATGAAGGAGTATGTGCAGCGTTGCTTTACGGCTTGTGAGACAGAGGAAGACAAAGACCGGACAGAAAAGGTGTTGAAGGAGATTCTGCAGAGTAGACTACAAGATGGCTCTGCCTTCACCATCGACTGGACTAGAGAACCACTGCCAGAGTGAGTTGCAACTCTCCACATCTTGCATTCTTGTGTCTCATTTAGAAATTATAGTTTAGATTATTTTGCTGTGGTCAGATATATACTTATCTTTTTTGATCACTAAATGCTCAGTCTTTCTCTCCAGAGTGAAACCCAGGCAATCTCGCTGGGAGGTGGTTCCTCAGCGCTCTCAAGAGAATACCATTGGTCGAGGTGGAGCCACTCGAGGCAGGGGCGGGGCTAGGCTGGGCAACTACAGAAATGTGTTCTCTCAGAGAAGCCCCTCCTCCAGCTCTTCCCACTCGTCATCACGTTCTCCTTCACCTCACAGCCGCCACAGGGACAGGAACAGGCACCGCCGCAGGTAAAGAGGCCCGAATGATGAACAGAAAACCGAGCACTCAGTTACTGCAGTGCCTGGTGAGATGGATGCAGCCCGTGGTTGATTGCAGCTTCTCCTCCCTACAGTGACTCTGGCTCCCAGTCCGATAGCAGCATGTCAAGTGACCTCCGACCCCTCTCCCGACGGCAGCAGAGGGCTGGACGAGGGCGGGGGGAGGATAGGGATCGTGGGAGAGGTGCAGGAGAGAGGGGCAGAGGAAGAGGAGGCAAAGCAAACCGAGGCCGGAGGTGAAGAATTTGAACACAAACCTTAACCGCAGTGCTTTAGTGTCCACAGTTCACCTTTCTTAAGTAGTTGATTAGCCTGGTTGGCAGAGTGTTCGTTTTGAGTAATGCAGTGGTCGCCTGCTGAATCCCTTCCTTCTCAGGAACATGGATGATCCAGCCAGCGGAATAGGCAAAAAGAGGAAGGGTGGTAACGCAGGCATGGACTTCCATGACCCAAACCGCGAGGCCAAGAAGCAGAGCCGCGCGGCACGTTTCCACACCAACAAACGCACGGAGCCGCTGGTCCTTAACATCAATGCCGTGGAGTTGCCCAATGGTGCCCAGGAGGGCCTCAGCTGGGAGGACTGCCCCATCGTGGGCACCTGCCAGGACATCACCAAAAACTACCTGCGCCTCACCTGCGCCCCAGACCCAGCCACTGTCAGACCCGTCCCTGTAAGTCCAGAAGGACTCTTCACTGTCTATACATCAGTACAGTACTGCAGGTCTTCACTGTCTATACATCAGTACAGTACTGCAGGTCTTCATTGTCCATACATCAGTACAGTACTGCAGGTCTTCAAGGTGTCCACCATTTGCCTGCTTTTGCTGTGCTAGTTTAAATTGATTTTCTTGCTTTAATACCTGGCTTTGTGTCGGAGCAGGTGTTGCGAAAGTCTCTGGCTGCAGTGAAGGCTCACTGGAAGTCCAATCAAGATTACCAATATGCTTGTGAGCAGATGAAGTCAATAAGACAGGACCTCACTGTGAGTACGGTCTATGAATAGATCTTGGAGCACCAGTCAGGAGTCACAGCAGGGGAAGTGGAGCACTGCTGTTGCCTGTGTATTAAGTTGCATCTTCCTTTCAGGTTCAAGGTGTGAGAACTGACTTCACTGTGGAGGTCTACGAGACCCACGCACGCATCGCCTTGGAGAAGGTAGTGTCCTTTCATCGTTCACAGCATGCATTTGTGTCTGTAATGCACCTTTTGTACTTCTGAGAACAATCTAAGATTGTGTTTACTTTCTGCCGCCAGGGTGACCATGAGGAGTTCAACCAGTGTCAGACACAGCTGAAGGCACTGTACAAGGACTGCCCATCGAGCAACATTGGGGAATTCACTGCTTACAGACTGTTGTACTACATCTTCACTAAGAACTCTGGAGGTAGGTGTCCTCTCTGACCAGCAGTTACTGTTGTTTACACAGGCTGTAATCTAGACAATCCATAGATTTTATGGATGTCCATTGGGCATTATCTTGTACAGTCATCCCTCTTCTCATCTTTTTTCCTGTTTGACTCTTAGACCTGACTACTGAGTTGGTGTATCTCACCCCTGAGCTCCGTCAGGATGAGTGCGTCTCCCACGCTCTTGCGCTCCGCGCCGCCTGGGCTCTTGGAAACTTCCACCGCTTCTTCCAGCTGTATAAACGCGCGCCGCGCATGGCCGCCTACCTCATTGACAAGTTTGTGGAGCGTGAGAGGAAGCTCGCGCTGAGGGCCATTCTTAAAACGTGAGTGCGTCTAACAGCTGCACTGCCAGCCAGAAATCAAAGCATGACAATCAAGGTTTTGTGCAAAGTCTGAAACTGCTTTCCCCCTCATCTGTTCTCTCCTGCAGATTCAGGCCCTCTGTGCCGGTGGAGTATGTGCAGTCCAGTCTGGCCTTTCCGTGCTTAGATACGTGTTTGGCCTTCCTGACAGGGCTTGGGGTTACATTCACCCCTTCAGATCCCAGCAAGATAGATTGCAAAGCCAGCTCAGCTTGTCTGACTACTTCCTAGTTGGGGAGTTGATGGGGGAGATAAGGGACCAGATATCTGCACACCACAGCCAACCAAGCTCAGTCTAGAGAGAAATGATGCTATATATTAGCAGTTATTAGAGCTAACTATTCTTATAACTCTTATAGAGTGTGACCTATACAGAGAAATGGACTGTAAACACATGCATATAGTGACTTAGTTGCAAATGCCACAGTGTGATTTTTGCTGATCCACGCACACTTGGAAACTCAGGTTTTTGAATGTTAGGAGAGATTCTGCCTGCACAATAAGAAACCATGCTAGAATAACAGCTCCCCAGAGGGAGTGAGCAGTCCCACACATCAGCTCAGTGAGTATAGGTCACCTTCAGCTATTGGGCAGAGAGATTTAGGTGGACACAAGTTTCTTGGTCTCCCCATTTCCTAGCTCTCACCAATCATTTTAAAGCTAACAGTGTTCTGTGTTCTCATGTTTTTCTCCCCTTAAGCCAACAGCCTCAAAGCTCACATGAAGACAAAAGTCCTGAAAACCAAAGAAGAAGAAAAAAGTTGATTTACAAAGTGCTTTTTCAACATCCAAGCGTCCGTTTCATCTAATGCCGATGAAGATGGCTTCTGTGGGTATTCCAAATCCAGATCACTCCTTCAGAGTCGATTGTTTCAGTGAACTTTGCCGTGTTTAGATCGTGGTGCTGAGCCCAGTGTGAAGATGGTTTGTATGCCAGTCTCCCTCCCTTGTCCAAGGATGCCAGGAGAAGTTGCATTAGGAGGTGGGATCCTCTCATCCTTCATCCCTGTGATCCCATTAGCCATAAAGGTATGGACTTTCAAAGATGTCATCAAGCTCCAGCTGGGCAAATATGTGCTACAAAGCTCCTTCAGAAATCTCTTTGCCCTTCAGATGTGTCTGCCATCCCTCAACCCCATCTACACACACACACTTAAATCAGGCTTTCATCAAGATCACTTAACCACCTCCCTACTTAGCTAGAAAGCATAGCTTGGTGAAATTGCCGCAACAAAGCACTGACTCTCATCTTCTGATATGGTAACTTCTGCAGTTCTCCAAGTAGTTTGGAATCTGTCTTTATAGGCTATACATAGGGATATGTAGGGGCACATAGGAAGACCAACCACAGTTCTATGAAGATCTACCATGCCACCATACAAAGATGGTCCACAGTTTCCAACACCATCCTAGGATTCCGAAGATGCTCAGCCAAACCAGTTTGGCAGCTGCAGGAAAGAGGTCAAGAGCAGTTCTACCACCTACAGCCAGATGGCAGAGTCTTTGCTTTCTCTCCAAGTGGCGACCGCTGCAGCTGGGCCTCTGCTGGTCTTCTCAGGAGGTGGATGCATAAGGGTTTGTATTCTTGTATGGGCTTCTACAGCCTGTGCACGTATGTATGGCTGGTAAGGAAAAAGGGACTTGGCAGTTTCGAGAAGGAGCAAGATGATTCACACAGCACATGTTCTTCTGGGTTTCTTTTGGCTCACTATTGGATGCCATACAGATGAAAGTCAGCGTTTTATCAGAGAGTATGATCTGATCCATCTGATTATGTTGATTTGTTAAATGAATGTTGAAAGGTTTCACTGCCACATTCTAATATCTGCCGTGAGAATGTTAGAACCTAACAAACACTATAACTGTTGTAAAAGTGGGTTATTGTAATGGCACTAGAAAGCTTGAGTACAGCCTGTGATTATGAAGTCATTTTACCCCTCCTTATGAGAGCTTGAAAAAGGTAGTTTAAGATGAGCTTGAAGAAAAGGAGTCCTGACGCAGTTTTCATAGTGATTAATAGCCCATGATCTTGATTAAGTGGTGCCTGGCTATCATCACATCTTTTAAGTTTGTCTGTGAGCATAGAGGAATTGTGATATTGGTCTAAGAATCAGTAAAAATTATGGCTGGTCTCATGTTTCTTGCATTTGACAACAAACCCAACTTATTCATGGTTTTTTAAAACCTAATTCACATAATTAAAATAGCATTGGCCAATCTTGCTCTGAAGTATTAAAGCATAACACAAATGTTTGTGTTTTTAGTTATAACATTAGAAACTAAGCGTTGTTTCCTGTAGTATCTAAATCATCCTTAGGTGAGGCTTTCATGTTTGTGGTAATGTAAATATTGTACAGAATACATTTCCCCCTTGGATTAGATAAACACATTTGCGATGTTTGCGATGGTAAGTCTAATTTTGATTGGCAGTCACTTTTTTAGTGAAAGTTTCAGCAGGACTAATTTTTGGTAATATGTGCATATAGTGCTGCACGTTTGATGTGAATGTAGAATATGTTCAATATGACGGGTTTATAAATACATTCATCAGTTTACTCTGTTATGGATGAAATCATATCAATACTCACTAGTGATGTGTGACTACTTTCTATATAACCCTAAAAACATTTCCTCAGTTTGTATTGTGTACTGTTACACCAAACCTTTTCTCTGTGTGCAGTTATAGCATTTAAGATTTTTATTTTTCTTCTCTATTTTGTTTTTCCCCCTTTTTCATCCTGAGACAAATATCTACACAAAAATCTGCCTTTACTTGCCTTCTATCTTTTTGCTTAATTTTACATCTTCAGCTTCCCTAAAACCCTGTCCTTTTTTATTCCAATGTATCTGTCATAAGAGAATCATTTGCTTTAAGTACTGGTCCCACACCAGTTAAGATCATTGTGGCTTGGATTCTGTTGTACCTGTGCAAAATGAAAGCATTTTGTTGCATGTGTTGACATTGTGATACCACCTGTCTGTAAATTCATGTTGATTCCTATTCAGCCTCATAGAAAAGCAACAGCAATTTGATCATATTAACTGGTGTGCTTTGTCTCAGTACCAGTAATTTTTAATGAATGTGATCTCTTGCACTAAATAAAAAAAAAACCTTCCATCCATCAGGATAAGGGTTTTGGGGCAGCTTAATTTTTGAGTTTAGCTTCTGCTGGGTTAATTCTGTAGAACCGTTCAGATTCTCATTTTTATCCATAATATATCAGTATATCATTGTACTTGGAAATGACCCGTTTTATATGAAATGTTTAGTGTCCACTGCTGCACTGACCCCATTCTCTCATCTCTTAAACTTCAGTCTCTCCTCCTCTCCTGTCCTCTCCTCTGTTCCCTCGCATCTTTGTCTCATTACCAGATTCTCTTTTGTCCTTGCAGTCAATCATAATTGGAGCTAAACGAGGGATGAAAAGATGAGGTGAACTGGACGCTGGGAAGTTGTCACTGAGGGACCCAACACAAGCTCAATGAGTTGCATTGTTATACCAGTATTATCTGAAACCTCTACCTGAGCCTTAAGAGTCTTGATGCAGTGTGATGGTTTGGTTTTTGAAGTTTTATTTATTATTTTTTTTTAAATATATATATATATATATTTGAATTAATAAATACTTATTTAGGCTCTAGATGAGGTTCGATTCTTCAGTGTAAAGTTTCTTTATCAGTTTTGCTTGACTAACTTTTGGACAGATTTGTATGTTCAGATGTGTTTTGTTCCCTCCATTTACATTGTGTACAGTGCATGATACTTTTGATTGAACAACGCAGGGTCTTCAGCACTCCTTTCTTTTAAGAACCTATTAGTGTTATGCTGGGGCACAGGAAATATCTGAACATACTGCTCATTTCTTTTCTCCTGCGTCAGGTTTAGCTATGTTTCAGCTGTGTAGTATTTATTTGGTTTAAATGGTTTATGTATGAGTGAATTATAATCATTGTCCCATAGTGTTTTAACATTTACTCTAATTACATTGATTTTTTTTTCCCCCCTGAAATGTGTAGTAATTTTAGTTGTTTTTCCTGTAACTGATGTACTGTATTTTCCCAGCATGTCCTGAATACTTCTGATCCCATCCCTCCTTGTAATTTGTGGTTTTGCTCTTTCTCCAGTCCTCGACTGCCTTCTCATTACTATATTGTACTGTTTTACTCTTTATTTTGAAGCCTTTCCTTTTCATGGATGCATCAAGTCAGTCATGTTGGTCATTGTAGTCTTCTTGCCTAGTTTTTGTTTCTCTTCCATTCTTTTTTCTTTCCTCTCCCCTTTTCTTCATCCCTCTTTTCCTTTCTTTCCCTTCCTTCATGGTATATGAATATGTAGTAGTTGTGATGGCTGTATATGGTGTCTGTGCTTGGCAGTAAGTATTCCCAAAAGAACTGCTTGTTTCTCTGCCTTTTCTTACAGCTCAAACTCTAACATCCTAATGTCAGCTACAGAGGTTCACTTGCATTAGGATTTGTGATCAGCAGAATTCTGCTCTTTGTATACTCTTATCTGTACATATTGTACCTGCTCTTGAGGAAATAAATAGATAGAAATGATTATGGCGTCGGTGCCTTTTTAGAAAAAAGTCTATGGTATAGTAGGAATTTATTATTTATAATGCAGTGGATTGAGATGAGAACCTAGTTTAGATTCCACCTGGTGGCAAAGTAGAGAATGGGACATGCTGCCGGTAACTGTTCAGACTTTTCTTGGTCATTGTTAACTCGTTTGTTGTAATCATTTGATGGTCTCTAGATCTCATGGTTTTGTGGTGACCTAATGTATGCCCCAATAGTTGTTTCTGCAATTGAGTTCATTCCATAAATTTCACATGCTGGGTAGAAAATGTCGAATGTTTTCTGATCAGGCCTGCATGATCTTACATCCTACTCATTGGCTTGTTTGAACAAAGCATTCGCTAATCCAAGTTAAGGTTTAGGGTACATAATTAAATTGCATAAGATGTAGAAGCTGTAATATTTACATAAATGTTTTACTGATGTACTGTGATTAAGGAATAAGCAAAATATTACAAGCTTTGTTCCACTCATTTATTACAACTTGTACTACTGGCCAAAACACCATGACTATCTCAGATCATGACTGATCATATACTAGTGACATTGGCCAGAGACTGATGTGCTTTTAAATTATCTAGTAATCCACAAAACATTACATCAATGGAAAATTGCACAGAATTTTAAAAAGACTCTCATAGTGACTTGGGGATTTTTGCCCTAGAGTTGACACTGTAAAACAAAGGTTGGTAAACATTTTCAAGTAAAGGCATGGACTGATAAGTGCTGGTTTGTCTGATTCAGGTAAGTAGTTTTAACATTAGTACAGAGGGCTAGTAACAAAAAGGGTTTCCTTCAGTGCAGTAATACTACTTTGAGTGCTGTTCACTGAGTTGTCTCTCAATGATAATACAAAATACATAAGCAGTAAAAGGAAATTGTTGCAATATCAGAGCAGACTGGGGGGGAAAAAATGAAAGTTTAGATTGGGCTTAAGTACTTTGAGCTCAGACATTGGATGGTTGAGGAACAGGCTTGTTTGGCCTCAGCCATTTTGATGGCAAGCTGCTTATGTTCTTGCATTGATTATGTCAACGAACTCGGGCTTCAGTGAAGCTCCACCCACCAGGAAGCCATCCACATCTTTCTGAGAGCCCAGCTCCTTGCAGGTTGCCCCTGTCACAGAACCTAAGAGAGAAGGTTGGGGTTTAGCACTGTTCTTCCACCTAATGTAAGACTTGAATGAGAACCAGGTTAAAACAATCGTGGTTTCTTACCTCCGTAGATGATCCTTACAGAGTTGGCAACATCTTCAGAGACATTTGCCTTCATCCATTGCCTGAGTTTATCATGAACCTCCTGAGCCTACAGACAGAGGAAACAGAAAGATTACAGAATACTGATTATTCTTTATGCCCTGGAATACTGGGAGCAGGTCTGTGCCAGAACTCACCTGCTGTGGTGATGCGGTTTTTCCAGTGCCAATGGCCCAGACGGGCTCATAAGCAAGTACCACTTTGCTCCAGTCCTTAACATTGTCTGTAACAAAAGACATGAATGGTTTCATCACAATGAAGGAGTATTCATTTGTAAAATGAATCTTTTGATGCAAAGATTCTTAATCCTAGTCCTCAGGATCTCATTCACTGTACACATTTCATATTGCTCCAACAATGCAGATTCAGCTCAGGATATAATTAACCCTTCAATAGCTGGCTCATTCATTAAAGCATGGGCAATATACACTATATTGCCAAAAGTATTTGCTCACCTTCCTTGACTCACATATGATCTTAAGTGACATCCCATTCCTAATCCATAGGGTTCAATATGATGTTGGTCCACCCTTTGCAGCTAGAACAGCTTCAACTCTTCTGGGAAGGCTGTCCACAAGGTTTAGGAGTGCGTTTATGGGGATTTTTGACCATTCTTTCAGAAGTGCATTTGTGAAGTGACATACTGATGTTGGACGAGAAGGCCTGGCTCTCAGTCTCCGCTCTAATTCATCCCAAAAGTGTTCTATCGGGTTGCGGTCAGGACTCTGTGCAGGCCAGTCAAGTTCATCCACACCAGACTCTGCCTTCCATGTCTTTATGGACCTTGCTTTGTGCACTGGTGCAGAGTTATGTTGGAAGAGGAAGGGGACAACTCCAAACTGTTCCCACAAAGTTGGGAGCATGGAATTGTCCAAAATGTCTTGGTATGTTGAAGCATTCAGAGTTCCTTTCACTGGAACTACATGGCCTACCTGAAGTTTACATGGCCCACCACTTCGTGGCCGAGTTGCTGTCGTTCCCAAACACTTCCATTTTCTTATAATACAGCTGACAGTTGACTGTGGAATATTTAGGAGCGAGGAAATTTCACGACTGGATTGTGCTTAATTTTATACACATGTGGCCATGGAAGTGATTGGAACACCTGATTCCGATAATTTGGATGGGTGAGCGAATACTTTTGGCAATAGTGCATGTGTAGTGCTGGCAGCCAAAAGAAGACGGCAACAGGTTTACTGCCGAGATCAACATTATTTCAGTATAAGGCTGGAACCTTGTGTCTTTTATAAAATAAAATAAAAGGTCACTTACCTGCGATGACTTTGGTCTGTGCAAACACAACCTTCTCAGTGATGCCAGCTTCCCTCTCATCCAGCTTCTCACCAATGCAGGCAATCACACCAAGACCGCTCTCAAGCGCATGAGCCACCTTCTGGCCAATCAGCTGTAAGCAACAACAAATCCAATGCAATGGGAAGAAGCAGGGATGATGTCTGAAACATTAATAGGTACAGGTCTTTCACACTTTTGCAAAATCATCATTACGCATCTGTAACGGTAATCATTTCATCATCTGTAACAGTAATCATTTCTTGCATGTTACCTCATCACTCTCTCCAAAAACATGGCGGCGCTCAGAGTGTCCCAAAATCACCCACTCCACGCCACAGTCCTTAATCATTGCTGGGCTGGGGTGGCAGGGAGAGACATGGAGAATACGGCACATCAAGGTATAATAAATCATATAAAAATAACCTGTTTGAACCTCCCAGTTCTGCTGAGGCCTTGTACCTGATTTCTCCAGTGAAGGCTCCCTTGGCAACCTTGTAGCAGTTCTGTGCAGCCACACCAATCTTGGAGTCAAGTTTAGACCTGGCGAAGTCCAGGTAAATGGAAGGAGCACCACACACCACCTCTGCAAGAGCAAAGTTCTGGTAAGGAAATTATCCCAGTTCAGTCGAAGTGCTATAATTACTACCCATATTGGCACATTACTGTACTTTAATGAGACTTTTAATTAAACCATGGTACAATAATCACCATACTACAATACTAACTACAGTGGAATTTTTTAAAAGTAAAATAGCCTTTAAGACCACCCTTATGAGGCTATGCAACAGACTATATGCACACATGGATAGGTATTTAGATAACAGCTACTTTCTCAACTGGCCCGTTAGATTTTTGAAAGATTGGATTCAGTGTACACCACCAACCTATTCACTGTGCAGTACCTGGTGCTTATAAATAAAAGTTCTGATCATCTTCAAAGAGGCCCCCATGACGGGCATGGCAGGGACCACCGAAACATGGTTATAGGCTTTTCTAAGCCAGAAAAACAATGATAATACAAAAGAGATAAGTAACCTCACAGAAAGAATGTATGTGGCTAAACCAAAAACAATCAAATGTACATGTAAACTGAAGAGAAAGTGAGGTCACTAATACCATCAAGTTCAAGTCTGGAAATAAATACACTGTACTGCATTACACAAAACATGAATCATTTTCTACATAATGTAATATTGCTGATCTTCCTAAATACAGAAGAATTGTCAAAGGTATTAAGCATTTTTTGTTTAATCCAAGAATCAACCTGAATATCACATATCAAGTTGCTTTTAGATAGAATTTCCACTTAACACAACAATAACCGGAGCTACAAAGGCATGGTCTAATTTTCATACATAAAAGAATGAGTAAATAAGATATTTTTTACAAAATAAAGTGCGCATTTATTTAACTCTAGCCTGAACACCAAGTCTTTTAGTACTGCTCTGTAAGCCAGACATTATGTACAGTGATATGCAAAAGTTTGGGAACCCCTGATCATTTTCATGATTTTCCTTTATAAATCTTTGGTTGTTTGAATCAGCAATTTCAGTTAAATATATCATATAGCAGATAAACATAGTGATATTTGAGAAGTGAAATGAAGTTTATAGGA
>JAOYMR010000007.1:2802848-2819572 GCA_025802075.1 Tenebrosternarchus preto | reverse complement strand
TCTCTCTCTCTCTCTCTCTCTCTCTCTCTCTCTCTCTCTCTCTCTCTCTCTCTCTCTCTCTCTCTCCCCCCCTCCCTCCCTCTGCCTCTCACACTCTGCTTGACTATTTCATTTTTGAAAAGCCTTGGGTTTTGTACTTTTGGGGACAGTGTGTCCCTGGAGATATTCCAGACATTTTTAAATGCTACCTTCCATATCTTCCATATCATCTCTCCATCCAACTCTTTAACCCAAATTGACGAACTCTTGCTCAGATTCTTATGCAGTTGACATAATAATTTAGGAAATTATCTACTAGTTTGTTTCATTCTCTTGTACTTGTTTACTTGTATGTTGCTCACTGGCTGAATATACCACCGTCCACCCAGGGAACATTAAGAACACTGAACCTCTAGATTCGAAGAAACAGCGTCTGCACACCTTCTGGGTGACGGCATTTGACTGTGGAAAGAACCGAGCTCAGGCCGATGCTCAGATCACAATCACGGTCAAACCTTCCTGCAAACCAGGATGGATCGGTATGGAGCGCTTAGTCTCTGCCAGTTAGGCACTGCTTTTCTGTAGTGTGTGTGCAGATGTTCTACTGTTTAGCAAATCATTCTTAAAAGGTTTTCTATTAATGTATGTTACCACAGTGTGTAAATATTATTATTAGCTGTAAAAAAGGGAGTTCTGGATGATGGTTAGATTTTATAAAATTTAATAGCATACAAATCACTTAATTTTGTCATAATTATTACAAACTATTATTTCTGTGACAACATAGAAACACAAACATTTTATTTCAATCTAAAATGCTTATTATGGTTTTTGCTTGTGTGTGTATGTGCTTGCTTTGTGTGTGTGTGTGTGTGTGTGTGTGTGTGTGTGTGTGTGTGTGTGTGTGTGCTTGGGTGTATGCTTGCATTGGTGTGTGTGTGTCAGGCTGGTCAAAGCGAGTTGAGTACACACCTGGTTCTGGCAGTGTTCCTCTCTTTCCCAACCTGCACCTGGAGACATGCGAAGAGACCGTCTGGAACATCCAGGCCACTGTAGAGCTTCAGACTGGCCATATAGGGAAAGGCTGCGACCGTGACAGCTACTCAGACCGCTCTGTGAGAAGACTCTGTGGTGAGGGCTTTTCCTTTGTAGTTATACAGAAAAAGTTCTACATGCATTCAGTGATCAGTCATATTTAATAGACCCTAAATACCTAAATAATGATTAGATGTGCATATGAACCATTGAACTAGGATGCATTAAGGCAGGAGAATTCCTTTCTAATCTAACAGGTCTGGTGTTTTTTCTTATAGCAAAATTTTATTTCCCATAAAAATATGTCCTGTTTCCCTCAGGTGCTGTGAGGGGTGAGGTTGACCTGCTCCCGCCTCCATCTCCAGCAGCCAATTGGACGGCTGCGCTGCCCACCTTGCCCTCTTCTGATTCGTCCCTAGTCTTCTCCTTCAATGGTTCTTCCCATGTTGCAGTGGTGCCTGACTCAGTTGCCTCAACTGTGTCAGGAGATCACTTCACCCTCCAGCTGTGGTTGCGAAGAGGCGGGGCCAGCACCCAACAAACAGCCAATCAGGCGAGAGGGACTCGTAAAGAGGAGGAAATTATCGTCTGCAGCACTGTGAAGAATGGTTGGTTTCTGCCACCTTTCAGTTGGTCAGACTGTGTTTACTTAGTAAAAATTTTATTTGTGTACATGCATAATTCAGCACAGTAGTGTTACCATCGTAATCAAGGACCCTGTGTATTCCACGGATCAGGGATTATATCCACTAAAGATGATCTAACATCATGAGACATCATGTGACATGTAGGTATACTGTGAGGGTTCCTGCTCTCTGTAATGTACATGAAGCCTGTGACATGGTGGCTCTGGTGTAAGTGCTGTTCTACAGTGCTGTTGATGGCAACTGATCCGGAGTCAGCCCAGTGAGGCATTTCTCCCCCACGCACTCTGAGTCGCACGGTGCTGCTGTGGAGCTGGGAATCCATGAAGACGTGCTGTCCTCGTTTCTAGAGCACTGGTAGCTGCTGTCACGAAGGACTTGTCATAGTGGTAGTTAGTTGCTTATACACCAGGAAGGAAACTGGCAAGAATAAAGAACGGCTTGGGAAATATGTGTGAAACCAGATACCAATGAGTAACAGTGACATATGTGTGTGTGGTGTGGTGTGTCTGGGGCGTGTGTGTGTGTGTGTGTGTGTGTGTGTGTGTGTGTGTGTTCTTATTGACAGATGACTCGTATTCCCACTACTCACTGTCTGTGCATGGCTGCCGTCTTTCTCTCTTCTATTGGCCGGATGTGTCAGCTGTGCGACCTGTCAAATTCCTTTGGAAGCTGGAACAGGTAAAGCAGGGCTTATGGGAAAGTTTACCCTGGCAGAAACACAAAGCATTATAGAATAACTGTTTGTGCTTGTCAGTGTGTTTGAATCACAGGTAGTGAGTGATCAGAGAGGCATAGTTTTATCTTTGGTTGTGTATGTGTGTACATGTGTGTGGGTATGTATATGTGTATGTATATGTGTATGTATGGTGTGAGCCCAGCTACATTCTTAGCTAATTTCCTATTAGACTAGATTGGCATTGTGTTCTTGTCTGATTTGGTGCGGTATGTTCAAAATATCTGATGACCTTTGCCCTCTCACAGGTGTGTGATGGCGAGTGGCATCACTTGTCCCTCAGTGTGCAGTTTCCCTCTGTCACACTTTACGTTGATGGTGTGACCTTTGACCCTGCCCTAATCAATGACAACGGAGCCATCCCTAACCCAGCCCCACGACAGCGCATGGTTATTGGAGCATGTTGGGGTAATTGTGCTCGTGTTGGGGTATATGTGCTCATGTTGGGGAATGTGTGCTCGTGTTGGGGTATATGTGCTCGTGTTGGGGTATATGCGCTAATGTTGGGGTATATGCACTAATGTTGGGGTATATGTGCTAATGTTGGTGTATATGTGCTAATGCTGGGGTGTCATGCTACAGTCTTCCCCAGATTAGCATGAATGTGTCTTAGATGGGGCTGAACTGAGATACAGAGCCAAATTAATAGCCAGTCTGCTATTAATACCCTCTGACTCATCTGTTATTCAGCATAACAGACAAACACTTCTATATTTGTATGTCTGAATTAGTGTTGGGCGATAAAACAATCTTGAAAGAGGATCACAACAACATTTATATCGTACACTCCTGCTTCCATCAGCACTGAAGAAAACTCTAAAAACTATGAACATAATTAATATTAGTTTATTTTGTGAAAATAAAGTTTAACAGATAAAGCATGCTTGCACAGTTAAATGTTTGTCACATTATTCTATGTTTGCAAATACACTATATAATACACTATATAATACACTACATATAATACACTATATTCTAAGGTTTAACTACTGAACCTTCTGGTTTACTGAAGCTTCATTAATTAGCAGGATATTCTTCAAGCTGGCAGCATTATCACAATATATATAATCACATCATGATAAATATTGATTTTGAACAAAATATCATGACCTCGCAGGTCTTCTCTGAATGCATAGTTATGCGTGTGTACATACATGTATGTCTGTGTGTGTGTGATTGATTGAACAGGTATGTATAAAGCAGATGTCCAGTCAGCCCTTTAGTCCCCAGATGTCCTCCTTAATGCACTGAAAAATTCATTAATCAGTTTTGAAAACGCCTCCATTAACAGTATTATGTAGTATTGTGAGACAGTGTGGGTTCATTTCAAGTGGTTCCTTCCTCCTTTCCTGCATGACGATGCTCCCCTTGGTGATGCTCCCATGTCTTCAATATTCTGCAGAGCCGGAGGATAAGCAGAAAAACATTCTAAACAACAGCATCCCCATGACCAAGGACACAGGTGAGTTAAGGGCTCCTGAGAATGTGTGTGTGTTTTACATGTAACCGCATTGGGTAATAGTAGAACCTGTATATCAGCACAGCTTATGCAAGCTTTAAATGCTTGTTTGGCTATGATTAAAAGAATAAAAATTAATAAGAAAAAATGTAGAAGAAAAAAGATTAGGAAAACTAAAAATAAGAACACGTCTATTAGTGGTTATATGTATATATAATAACTCTATAATTTTTAGTACAGATATCCAATGCAGTGTTTCTGTGTAGATGTTTACAGCAAATAGAGCAAGCACAGAGCATCTCTTGTTGAAAGACAGGAGGCAGGTAGAGCAGCTGGAAGGCACCTTTTGCTCTCCTTGCTGGTCTCCTCAGTGCTTGGTACTTGAAAGAGATAGAGTCCTTTGTTCCTCTGGTATTCAAACACCTGTGTTCCATCTACTCAGAGCCTTTTCTGCTTTTGAAATTTGCTTTTTTGATATTCATGCTTTGCTTTTTTATGACTGGCAAATTTGACACCCAGCAATTCACTCTCTCTCACAGATGTCAAACAGGCCATATAGATTCAAAGAATGTTGTTTTGTATAGGGTTATATTTACAATTGTTTTGTAAAAGGTTATATTTATATGAACAGTTCATTTAGCATTACAGTTAATGAGAATAAAGAAATATCAAGATATACTATTTGTGACATTAACAATGTCACTTATTGTATTGTTTTGTTTTATTTTGGAGTGGACAGTGTTTTATTTTGTAGTGGAATTTGTGTATGATTGTCTTTCTCAATCCATGTCTGTTCTGTGCCTTTTCCCCTCAGTGAAGTTTGTGGGTGGTTACAGAGGCCTGTTGTCAGGAGTGACGGTGCGGCCTGGAAGCGTTGAGCCCCACAGCGTGGTGGAATGTCTGTACGCCTGCAGAGAGGGCCTGGACTTTGGAGACCTGGAGACGCTGGGTTCCGGCATGAAGGTGTGTGATGCATGTCTGCAGCCTCTCACTTAGCTCCATCTTTTTTTGTTTGTTTGTTTGTTTCTTCAATCATGCACTTCTATCTTCTACACTTCCACCCAGTGCTAACGCCCCCAGCCCCCCTCCCACCCTTCCCCCCTGCACACAGCTCCAGTTGCTCTCCTGTGCTCTTAGGTCCACGTGAACCCCAGTCAGTCTGTGCTGGTGCTGGAGGGCGACGACCTGGAGAGCTTTAACCGTGCGGTGCAGCAGGTGACGTACAGGAACTCGTTGCGCTTCGCCACACCCGGGGTGCGGCCGCTCCGTCTCGCTACCTCACTCAGGTACACATATACATACACCTCACTCAGGTACACGTGTACATATACCTCACTCAGGTACATGTATACATACACCTCACTCAGGTACACGTGTACATACACCTCACTCAGGTACAGGTGTACATACACCTCACTCAGGTACAGGTGTACATACACCTCACTCAGGTACAGGTGTACATACACCTCACTCAGGTACACGTGTACATATACCTCACTCACGTACACGTGTACATACACCTCACTCAGGTACAGGTGTGAGGGCCAAGGAGACGGGAGCTGCTTTAATCTGCAATCAAACGCTTTATTTATGTTTCTATGAACTTGGAGGTTGAATTTATGTGTTTAACATTAACTCAACACATTATCATTGATTTATGTGTTTAACATTAACTCAACACGTTATCATTGATTTCATGGTAAAATAAGATAAATGTTGTTCTATTCATAGCAAATTCCTCTGGGATAAAAATATTTTTTCATGTTTTATATCTTTTTTTAATTTGATTTTGTGACATCTTTAACACCACAATGGAAAGGTTTCAATTTATGTCCAGCTCCTGACGCTGAAACAAAGAGCTAATTGAATAGTCTTTGTCCCTGTGGAGAAACGTGAAACGAATGAAGTCACTGAACAACTGGCTGAAGAGAGGATAAAAAGATGGGAAGAAAACCGATACAGCAAATCCATTTAAAGGATGTGCATGTAGAACCACAGTGATGGAGCACGAGCAAATGGATACTGCTACAAGCTGGTTAAAAAAGAATCACTTGAATGAATAGAGAGAACACAATGAAATGCTTATAGGGAATAAGTGGATTAGTATATGTTAGGCAGGCAAGAGAAGAGCCATGAGAGGCCTGTTAGTGACTGTGTGAGTGTGTGTTTTATGCTTGTCTTCAGTTTAATCAGATTTAAGGGCAAAGGGTCGCGATGCCCAGCTGGTGATCAGACTGAGATAAATGTAACCAGATGCTTTGCTGAGTCACACGTGCAAACGCACAGAGACACATGTAGAGCCACAGACGCAGTCAAGCGCACTGCATACGCACACAGATCCTGTGACAGGAGAGACCTGCATCAGGGGAAATGGCAAGGTGCTTTATTTAGAGAGGGGAGAGGTAGAGAAAGCGGGAGACCTAAAGTCACGTGCCTGAGAGGCCTTTCTGTGTTCGCGTGCCGTGGTTGTGTCAAGGTCCGGCCCCGTTTACCGTATCGCAGCAATGTCTGCTGCGGCAGTGCCTGGGGGGGTGGGGGGGGGTTAGCCGCTGTCCATGGTGCTGAAAGGCGGCCAGTGCCAGGACCCTCGAGTGTGTGGGCGAGACCAGTGTATCCCGACTGCTCGAATTCACACTACAAAAAGCGTCGTTGCGTTATGCTCTTTGTGGCTGTGCTCTCGGTAACTATGCCCTCGGTGACTGTGCCTCAGTGCTGCATCTGCACAAATCAAAAAGAAAAATGGCAAGCTCCTGTTCCTTAGGGACCTTTAATGATGTAGGTATCACACACCTGTTATTTACATGTACGGCATGTGGCTGACACTTTTATCCAAAGTGTCTCATAATTGTGACTGAATACATCTTGAGCAGTTGAGGGTTAAGGGCTTTGCTCAGGGGCCCAGCAGTGGCAACGTGGCAGAGGTGGGGTTTGAACCAGCAACCTTCTGATTACTAGTCAAGTGCCTTTACCAGTGAGCTGCCACTGCCCCACTACCACTGTTATCACACGCCTCCCTTCCACTTCCTCGTTGTGCAGGTGTTCCAGTGAGGAGAACTGTCTCTCGCTCCGGCAGCTGGAGGGATATCTGGTGGTGCTTCAGCCTGATGCCCCCCAGATATCACTGTCAGGCGTGGGACCCCACCTGGCCCGACCGGCCCCTGAGTTTGAGAGTCCACATGGAGTCCCTCTGTTCCCTGAGCTGCGCATTGTGTGTTCCCTCTCTCACACCGTGAACACGGCCGCCCAGGGCATGGAGGGAGGGGGTGAGTCTGGTATTAAACCCACACACACACATGCACATGCATGCACACATGTACATACACACACATTCACACATACATACACGTACACACACACAAACATTCATGCACACGTACATACACATTCACACATACACATACACACATACACATACACACACACAAACATTCATGCACACATGTACATACACACACATTCACACATACACATACACACTTACACGTACACACACACACACAAACATTCATGCACACATTGACAAATAAATACTATAAATACTTTGAGGAAAATCATAAACATTATTAAGCAGAAGTAGGTACAAACCATTACTTTTATTAAGCAAGACTTTACTAGATTTCTGTTTTACTGAGTAAGTAGTCAGTCGAAAAGAACTGATTAAATATTGTATCACTGATACATACTACAAAATTTACTGAATGAAAAGAAACAAACTGCCAACTATCAGTATTTTGTAGCTCCTTTTCTAACCTCAAACTGTTTTGATGTTCCATCACAAGCATGTCTTCAATAGTCATAAGAGAAATGCTTTCCAAACATTCTCCACTGGCTCCTGTTCTCAGTTCTCTCAGTCCTCTCAATCCTCTGCGACAGTCTGCTCTAGCAGTTTCTCTTTTCAAATATTCTTTCTCTGCCAATCCAACCATTTTTGTGTTAGGATTTGGAACCATTTTGCCACAAGTCCTTTTGCTCTATCACTAAATCATAAATCAATTTTCACACACTAGCACTGCATGTTTACTAACACTTAAAAGCCATTCCTTTGTGAAATTCATGCAGAGGTTGTGGACTCACTGAGCAGAAACCCAAATCACTGTCCAATGGCGAGTGTGTCAGAGTTGTCCAATCAAAGAAAGGGTTGAATAAAACAGCACCCTCCCCCCCTCCCCCGAGCACATTGTTTCTATGCAGTCCAGACAGAGTCCATAGCAACCACATCACTTTTAGTCTCTTGCACCAAACACATACAGTGGGAGAACAGATTTCTTCAGGCACATCAGAACCCTTAACATCAGTGTATGGTATATGTGCGTTTGAATGCCAATGTAGTTTTACTGAAGCAGAATTTTAAAGAATCTGCTTTGGACTCAAGTACATCTTAGTGATTCGCTTTTAGCTTCTAATTCATTTTTTCATGCGTAATTTCCTTTTAGTTACTAATTCCTTCGTTTATGTGTTATTTGTTTATGCTCTGCTGGAGCATCTGGGTTGCTTTTCTGTTGAACTTTCACAGTTTATGATTTGAATTTAAAACAAAAGTGTCACAATACCAGAATAAGTCCGTGAGTAATCGTTTAAAGTGATCCTTTGTTTTCCTCCTACACCTGCTGTTTTCAGTAGAGGCTCTACAGACTCATTGTTTGAGCACGGTAACGGTACTTTTACTTGAGTGGGTTTAGACTACTCCACTCATCCCTCTTAGTGAGTCATAGTGCTGTGAAATATGCAGACTCCTGTTGATTGTAGGAGCACAGCAGCAAGATGAACAAGAGGAGCAGAGCGAATGATTCCTTATTTTGTGAGGTTAAAGCCTGTACTTTACCCTTTACCCTTTTTCTCTTCTGCCGTATCTGTGTTTCTGTGATAGCACAGCCATAAATGGACAACCTAATCACCTTTGGCTTGGGTTTTGTAATTTCAGAGTACTTTGGGGTAGTCTGTTCAAATCGGTCCTCTTTACTGATATGGTCTTATGTTACAGCATTGTTTTTACTGTAAATATTTTTCACTCAGTAGCACTGATAATGCTGTGCTGGAAGAAGTTTGCCTCTTTTTGGAGTCATTTCTTATACTGACCTGTTTCTATTACCAGACTGGGTTCAATGAGTCTGTATTTTTCTGTATGGTTCTGTTTTATGTCACTGATTGTGATCAGGTAATCTGTGACACAGGGGACGATAAGCACTACATTTCTGTTTGTATTTTTATGGTTGATGTATTTTTATCTTAAAATGATAGAAACTATTCTAACAGTGTTACTTATTTGTTAAGAAAAAACAAAAAGAAAGAGTAAATATTTGAGTTGACATCCTCACATACTCTCTGTTTTGATTAGCTCTCATGTCAGATGCAGTGGCTCACACTCTGGATGGTTGTGAAGTCCAACCCCTTGGGGAGGAGCTAAACCCAGAGAAGGAGGAGCTTTTGGTTGACATGGAATCATTAAGAGAGAAGGGGCTGGACATCATCAACACAACAGCCTATATTGCCATAACTGGTAATTTGCCATGTGGTACATATGATTTGTAACCTGCATTTTCTATGTATTCTGTAGCAATAATTGCATGTGATAGCATTTGTAGTTAAAGCTAATGCCTTTAAAGTTTGTCAGATCCAGCAGCAGCACTACATGTTTTAATGAGCTTGGAAAGGACTTGATCATTTGCTGTTCAGATATATAAAAAGAGCTACAGCTTCACCCATCTGCTATGGGGGCAGTGCTACTGATTTATTCTCTTCAGGTGAAGGACATGTTCATGTGCAGAGCTTCACCTTCTTTCTTGTACTCCCTTCAATGTCATTCTCAGGTGCGGAGTCTATCTCAGTGTATGAGGATGTCCTACGTTCAGTTCGTTACAGACTAGCAAAAGGCTCTGCCCGCTTTGAGAGGAGATTCCGACTGTCCTGTTCAGAAATGAACGGACGGTACACCAGTAATGAGCTCACCCTGGAGGTACCAAGAACAACCCATACAATGTTACAGCCACACCCATCGTTTGTTCAGTTCAGGCCTAAAATAATGCTGCTCAGAATATATATTTACAGCTAAATTTCAGGATATCAGCTCAGGCCAAAATAAACATTAATATATGTTCTGTTCTCATCCAATACCTCTCACAAATGTACCTCTGTTCTCTATCCCTGCTATCTTCTCTCTTCTTCTCTGTCTGCCCATCCCTCTTCCTCTCTTGATGTTATAGGTGAATTTTCTGCACTCCCTGGATAGTCTGTATCACCCATCACACCTCCTGGCTTCTCAGCAGCAGTTCCTCCACCCATCTCATCACACAGGAGAGCTAAGCGGACACACACTGCCCAACCCACACCGCAACTCTGGTACAGACACACACATATACATACAGACATATACAAACACAAACATAGTGACTCATCAAAAGCATCTGATTAACATACGCTGCAATGCGCAACAGTGTGGAGCTTTAGTGTCCACACTGTGCATCCTTATCATTTTCCAAAATGCATCTCTTTTGTAGTGGTGCCTGGTGCTGCCACTGTCATCATCATGGTATGTGTGGGGTTCTTGGTTGTCATGGTGATCCTTGGTGTGTTCCGCATCCGCTCTATCCATCGCCGTGGTGATGGAGCAAGGGGCGGCGGTAAAGAGGGCAGTGGCCAGTGGGATGATTCAGCCCTCACTATTATTGTGAACCCCATGGAGGTAACCAATTAAAAAGAGCAAGAGTGAATGCGTCCAACCTGCAGTACAACCTGTTATGTACTGAAGGCAAATTTCTTTCTCTTCCACACCCCCATTAACAGTCATATGAGAATCGGATGGGCATTGCAGCAGATACGGAGGGGGAAGGCGATGACGAAGAGGAAGTGGTGGAATCACCTGATGACACAGGCGATGACCAGCGAATCATCATCAAGAAGGAGGGCAGAGACTCCACCCCCCGGCGCTACTGAGTCGGTCGTCTCCACTTGCACATATGACAAACACATGGACCGTACACGTGAAATATGAAAACCACAATAAACAACTGCACACACTAAACATAACAATGCACATGTGCACATACTCATACACTTGCACAGCATAAATGTACTTGATATCAGCCTTTGTGAATGCATTGTCTCTGGAATGTATGCTCACACACACACACACGCACACAATCGTATACATGCACACACACACATAATGCACAATGCATACTGTCTCACTCTGATGCCCAGCCAATGTCTAGGCTACAATTAAGTCAAGAGTCTACAATGTATGTATGGCACAGTGATGTAATTGCTTCATGTTAACACCTGTCCATCATCTAGGCCATTCAGTGAATGTGATCATTTGCACTGTGTCAAACACTGAATACACCAGGTATCATTACAGACAAATGTAAGATAAGTGATTTATGTTTTAGAAATTAGCTATTTGAAAGTGCAGCAAAATTTGGATTATGTGATAATAAAGCTTTAATAATAAAGAGACAGTAAAATAAGACTCACACCTAAGTTTTCATCCCAACACATCCTGGTTAAATTCACAAAGTTTCAGAAAATGTGTGTGTACAGGTTAATGACATAAGCTATATGTAAATAACAAGCAACTTCCCTTCAGTAGTTACAGTAATTATAAACAATTCCCTAAACACACACACACACACACACACACACACAAACACACACTCATGCGCGCACACACACACACAAACACACGCATACATTTGCCACCTCACAAAACCATGTTACAACCCGCTCTGCTGCATCAGAATGTTAGCTCAACCTGGGCAGTTTTGATTGTATTTAAATTTATGTAAATACAAAATACTATTATTATTATTATTATTATTATTATTATTATTATTATTATCAATATTTGTGTCATTTCCATTGTTCTGATGCTTATTCAGTCTTTGCATTTTCAGATGGGGTAGTTTTTTTTCTTTTTCAATGATCTCTCTTATGATTATCAATTCTATAACATACAGTATAGTGATAATGATAATAATAGTATTAGTGATAATGATGATTGGCTCGATGAGTATTTATTTGTGTGTTTAAGTGTGTAATTTAAAGTTTGTTAATATCTGAATCACAGTGAGACAGAAGACACTGTTGTTATATCCAGTACTCCTCTCTCCTATGTTTGAACACCTGTTATATCCAGTACTCCTCTCTCAGTCCTCTTGTTCAAACATTTCCTCCACATCCCTTCTTCTTTTCCTCCACATCCCTTCTTCTTTTCCCCTGCTTTTAATGCCTCCACTGCTTTTAGTTTTCTGGATATACCACTCTCCTCTCCTTCACTCCCTGATACTCACGCTCGCTTTCTCTCCTGTGTCTCAGCCCTTGCTCTCTTTGTCTGTGTCAGTGTACAGTGGAAACTGTCAGTTAATAAAAGCCTGTTGTTTTTCAATGTGATATTAAGAATGGATAAAATTGCATTAATATCTTACATTACTACTATGGTTACTATTGGGACATTTAAATGTACTCATTATTGATACAATAACATGAATTATTGACTGATTGTTGATAATCGTCTGGAAAAAAAATTCAAAACTTCATAATAAAAACACTCAGATAATGTCAAAACTTTGTTGGTGATAAATTAGTATTCGGGATTTATTACATGCTATGACTTTCGACAGGTGTGAACGCGTTCATATTTTATTCATATCTTCATGGTTAATTTTAAAGAAATTACACGTTGGACTTTGTATCAATCCTTGCGCAACGTCAGGGTTGTGCACTATACTCTAGCAAAGTTCAAACACATGAAAAATATTTAATATATTAACTGATAATTAAGCGGTTTAACATGTTTTATGTGCGAACTATATAGTTGTAACAAGAAATAATCTTTTTAGATAAGGTCAGATAATTCGTATATATTTTTTCTACATTTGTGCTCTTTCTCTTAAGAATTTTACGTAACCTCCACTGCAAGGCAAATACAGTCTCCGTGTTAAGGTTGTCACTACAAGGGACTTAGATGGTGTTTGTGAATATCATATTTGTAGCATTGGATTCATGTAGTTTCTTCACTATATTGGGGTATCATCAGAGTAGAGGGTAAAGATTTTAGTACCTCGCTAGCTAACCAGCACATAAGTTGTATTGCAGTTTAGTAAACCAGCTCATCATTTATCTCCTTTGTGTTGTAAGTAGTGACCCATAGTGCGTCATATTCTGTCAGGTAGCTAGCTAGCTAGCTAGCGAGAGACTGCTCAAAACGGCATTCTTAACCAGAGGAGGTGAGGTAGCAGCCACATCGCCTGGATTGTGGGCGAGCGGTGAGTTTATTAGCTAGCTAGCAAACTAACGTTAGCTGATTACCTTCATGTATCGTATTATTATTAGCTAACAGCATAATTGATGTTCATTTGCACACTTTTAGTCATTTAACTAAGCATATATATCTTCTGTCCAAACGTTGATATTTTGCTGACTCTGACTATTGGTAGTACCCAATTTATTGATTATTAGCTCCTGGCTAGTTTACATGACCCTAGTTAGCTAGCGGTGTTTGACGATCACCTTGCTCGAGACGTTCGATAACTAATCGCGAGCTGTCATGATGGTAGCCAGCGTTATCAGTGTAGTTATGCTAAGTTAGCTATCTAGCAAACAATAGTAATAATGTACGCGTTTAGAACGGAATCTTAACAGCCAAATGCTGTTCTTTTCGGACACAAACTATATAAAAGAATGCTTTTTATAAGAGCGATTATAAAGCTGACATTATTTGCGATGCTTAGTTGTGAAATGGGTATATAAATTAGCTAACTAGATGGCTAGCTAAACTAGCTACATTCTGCCCAGATAATATTTTTGCATTCAACCGGTGATTTATGCAGCAGATGGTTGAAACATTATCTAGCTAGCTAAGTATTCAATAAAGACAACTAACCATCAAGCCTGTTGTATTTGGTACACTCACACGTTTTAACTGACGCTTCTCTTATGATCACATTTCATATTGTAAAGCTGGTCAGCCATATATATGGCCCATGCTTTTCTTATAGAAGAAGACCTTTTACTTGCGTATTGTCTACACTTTACAGTATTACATATAATGTTTGCAGTAATTCATCGTTTTGCCACACGTTAATGACCGTGAAGATTTAGCTCGTGCAGTGGCACTTGGCCAGACGGACAGAAATGAGGAAGATAGAAGATGATACAGTCTATTAGAGCACATGTTCAGAGTTCAAAGGTTGCAGATGCTTCCCTTCAAAGTTTATGTACTGAACCTGAAACAAACCAAATTTCATAAGCCAGATAAGTGGTCAGTTGTGTGGCCAGTGACCAGTCAAATAGAAAATTCTCTTCTGTTTCTGTTTTGGACTGCCTTTTGTGTTGATAATATGTGATGGTGGTAACTCAGCAACAGTCCTGTACGGTTCTGGCTATGCAGACCGCAGGGCTTTGAGCACAGTGAGCCGTGCTTTGTCCATAGCTGACGCTCCTTTCTGTGGTGGCATTCAAGTTCAAGATGTTCAAATGGATTCTAGTGGAAAGTAGTATATCAGTAACAGTGATGACTCGGATAGGAAAAAAACCTAAAAATGAATAATCTAATTTTACCTGAATGTCCCTCTTGCCTTTCCTGGACCATTTTTGCTCATGTCGGAGGGTATGAGCTTATGTTGCTGAAAATGCTCACCCTTGTACACTGTGCCATGAATGGATAAACCTGGTGTTCTGCAATGTTAAGTGCTTCCTCATCAGGGCTTTATTATGTTAATGGACACAGTGCCAGTTCAGTGCCATCCAGTTACTTGTCTTGTTATCTTGCACAGTGGCTCTCTTGCTTCATATTGCTTATGCCACGCTCTGAATCTACCACCATGTCAGTGCTATTGAAACCAAATTTTTCAGACCATAAAACTCCAGATGAGTCTTAGCTCACTGCAGCCCAGTTTACTTTGGACAGGACAGTAATTCTGTGCAATTGTCCTGCCTCCATCCATGAAGGCAAGAGTCTTCATGTGTGGCGATGTTTATTGTCATGCTGTAAGTTTGGACAGCATGTCAAGGGTTTATGTTGCATGCACCTGTTTTCACTTAAGCAAATTCTAAGCCCTGTAGAGAAGGGGTTATTTTTCTTTTTCTAGTGGCTGAGTGCATTCAAGTCATTTTCTTTAAAGACCGATTTGACGGAAATAGCCTTGATTATGCAGTCTATATTGTGTGGTATGTTGTTTTTTTATATAGTCCTTTTTCACCTGCTCTTTTGTTTAGAAACTCCAAGGAACTTATAAAAACCATCTTGACCCTGTGTTGTCATGGCGATGCGGGAGCTGGTAGAGGCAGAATGTGGGGGAGCCAATCCCCTCATGAAGTTGACAAGCCACATGACCCAAGAAGGTGGTGCTTGGAGACATAGGTCAACGCCCACTGTAAGTCTTGCTTAAATGTGATTTAACTGGGAAGGTAATTGCGCCCTCTCAGTTGCAACCTAGTACTAAGAGTCACTTATTCTTAGTGTGTTTTGTGGCCTTTTCTATTAACAGGAATAAATTTTCCTTGGTATTGATTTGGCTAATGTGTAAGAAAACACCTATGATATTCTCCTTTTTTCATATCTTTCTGAGATAGGGAATTCTTCATGTTTGTTTTCTCTCTAAGCATATGCCAATATCTTCAGGACTTATTTACAAAACATCTTGGAGGGATTCTTCACACATTCATAGTATGTTAGTAATAAAACCTGGTAATAGACCTTTAAACCTGACCTGAATTGATTTTTCAGTACCAGCTTGGTATATTCACACACAGCCAATCTGGTTCATTCAATGGCTACACTTTGACTAGACTGAAAAATGAATCTATTGGAATTATTTTAAGGAAGATGATTTTTTTTGTGGTGTGTATTCTAGGGCATTTGTGAGACAGCTCAGCCACAGAAAAGTAATATTCTACTAGTCACTTATGTGGTCAGTGTGTGGAATCTGTGTCTTAAGTTCTTCACCACATGTCTCGTTCTCTCTGTGATTATCTTTTTACTCAGATTCCCCCTACACCGATTGAAATAGCTACTGAGGAGGAGGTATATATTCCAGAGATGACTTTAATGACCATTTGTTTGATTGTGAATCTGGGGCCAGGTAGTAACGTTTATTGGTAAACTGGTTTTTTGTTAAATGTGAAGAAAATGTTAAAATATTTAAAAGTTTTTAACTTTCATTGTGTTATGACTCTGCTGGCCAGTGGTGTATATCCTTTGTGAAAAAACTGTAAATAAACTGGAGAAAGCTAAACAGAACCATGCTGTCATGACACGTAGTGATGGAGGTTTTAATTGCAGCTGGTGAGTGAGTTTCTGCAGGCGCCCGCACGCCCTCCTCACAGTTTTGATATGGGGCAGCTCCTGGAGGAGATGCAGCAGATTGACCAGCAGAGCTACAGACAGGCCCCACAGAGAGGTAGCACACACGCACACATGCACGCGCACACACACACACACACACACACAAACAAATAGCCCCATGGACGGGTACCACACCCATGACTCAGCTGGTGTTTTCTTGTGTTGTTTACTTCATATAGGTGGGCCTCTTACTACACTCCAGTGTTGTTGTTGTTCTAAAGGAAGTTTGTGGTGGGCCTCTTACTACACTCCAGTGTTGTTGTTGTTCTAAAGGAAGGTTGTGGTGGGCCTCTTACTGCACTCCAGTGTTGTTGTTGTTCTAAAGGAAGTTTGTGGTGGGCCTTTTACTGCACTCCAGTGTTGTTGTTGTTCTAAAAGAAGTTTGTGGTGGGCCTCTTGCTACACTCCAGTGTTGTTGTTGTTCTAAAAGAAGTTTGTGGTGGGTCTTTTACTGCACTCCAGTGTTGTTGTTGTTCTAAAAGAAGTTTGTGGTGGGTCTTTTACTGCACTCCAGTGTTGTTGTTGTTCTAA
>JAOYMR010000007.1:2751374-2764256 GCA_025802075.1 Tenebrosternarchus preto | reverse complement strand
TGTATATGTGTATACATGTGTGTGTATATGTGTATACATGTGTGTGTATATGTGTATACATGTGTGTGTATATGTGTATACATGTGTGTGTATATGTGTGTATGTATGTGTGTATGTATACATGTGTATGTGTGTGTGTATGTATACATGTGTATGTGTGTGTGTATGTATACATGTGTATATGTGTATGTATGTATACATGTGTATATATATGTGTATGTATGTATACATGTGTATATATATGTGTATATGTGTATGTATGTATACATGTGTATATATGTGTGCATATATGTGTGTATATGTGTATATATATGTGTGTATATATGTATATACATATGTATGTATATATATATTAATATATGTGTATATATATATATATATTAATAGATATGTTTCCAACATCGACAAGCTTCTTGATGAAGCTCCCAGTGATCCTACCCAGGACTTCAAAACGCAAGTGTGAGTATCATTCACTTGGTTTTAAAGATTCTTTATAGGTTTATGTGTGAAAGCACAGTTACTTGGCTGCAGGAGGCTTTTTCTATCTGCGTAGAATAACGTTAAATTATAAAAGAAAACACAGTGAGTGATGAGGATTTGCTGGGACACTTATTCTCCAGCAGAGGGCACCAGATAGCATTGATAGCATTGCCAGTATTGCCAGTATTGGCAGTTTCAGCAGCAATAGGTAAACCACCAGCAGAGTGAACAGAAGACAAATCATTTAACTTAGACACCGTTTAAAAACTACTGAATGTCGTCCTAATTGCTTCTTAGTAATTATACACTAAAGACAATGTGGCTAATTTTTTTTTAATGATTGGTAGAGCCAAGCTGGGTCATGGTTTACTCTCGGGAGAATACTCTAAGCCTGCACTTGACCCAGGAGATGATGCCAGTGCACCCTCTGAACCCAGGGTAGGACGCAATTTCTTAGCTATAACTTACAAAGATGTGTTCCTATTGTATTATGACTATAAAGTCTGCCATATTTTCTGTTAATTTATTGTTTATGTAATGGTTTTATTGCAGGGCGACCAGGTTGGCATAGCACCACGTATGTTCAAAGCCCTTGTTGGGCGGGGCCACCCTGAATTTTCCACCAATCGACAGCAAGATGCACAAGAGTTTCTTCTTCACTTCATCAACATGGTGGAGGTAATGGAATCCCCTCTGTTACTGTTACTTTTTCCCCCCTTTCTTAGCTGTTCATCATTTTCCTTGCTCTCTTTCCCTTGTACAAGCGAAACTGCCGGTCTGGTCCCAACCCTTCGGAAGCATTCCGTTTCCTGGTGGAGGAAAGGATTGTGTGCCAGCAGTCTCAGAAGGCCAAATATACCCAGCGCGTGGACTACATAGTTCAGCTTCCCGTTCCCATGGACCAGGCAACTAACATGGGTACCAAGCTCTAGTCTGTGATGAATAGTTTAAAGAAAGTGCTTGTTCTGAGAATGTACACTTTTCAAAGCTCACAGTTGTTTTTTTTTAATTGTGCCGTTTAAGGATGATTTTCTTTACTAGACAGTATGTTAGAGCAGTATAAATTCATTTAAAAAGCAGGAAAGGTGCAATTAATTATTATAGGTCTAAAAATATCTTTGGGCTCCATGGCTTGATGGAGAATTTTAAAAAGAGATGAAATTATTTGCTTTTGCCCCATTTGATTACCTGACCAAACCAAAACCAATATGCTTGACTTCAGTCTCAAGCACTCTATACTAAGCAATACATTCTGGAAATATCATAGATGGTGTGTAAGCCCTGTACCAATACCAGATTCTTCCGTGAAACTCATTCTTTCCTTCTTCTATGTCAGAGGAGTTGCAGGAGGCAGAGCGTCTGCGTGAGGAGGCGGAATCAACTGGAACTCCTCCCCCCACTGCTCCCCGAGCTCGAATCCCATTCTCCGCATGCTTGGACGCTCTCAGTGAACCGGAGACACTCTCAGACTTCTGGAGCTCTGCAGTGCAGGGCAAGACTACTGCCACCAAGTAAACCAACCTCTACACCTCCAAGCTGACCTTCTGCTTGCTGGAAATTAAAATATGTGGAGGCCATGAGGTTTTGCTGGTTTGATGTTTTACATACAGGGTGGATAAAGAGCACTAAACTATGCTCTTCTTGTATTTTTCCTCTTTGTCTTAGGACTACACGCTTCGCTTCGTTCCCTGATTATCTTGTAATCCAAATTAAGAAATTTACTTTTGGCCTTGACTGGGTCCCTAAAAAACTAGGTAAACATTTGTTTATTCTGCTTTGCATTTTTAACTTTGTAACTTCTATTTCAAAATAATGCTGTCATTATTAATTTCACGTAATTGTTTTACGGGACAGTGACTGTGTAATTGTTAAATTAGATGTCAGCATTGATGTTCCTGATGCGCTGGATCTGAGTGCACTCCGGGGGACTGGGCAGCAGCCAGGGGAGGAGCTTCTGCCAGAGGTGGCGCCCCCCCCTCTCATGACCCCTGACGTGGAGGTCAAAGGTATCCTGGGTTCCCACGGCAACGAGGAGGACGACTCGCTCTACTCCCCACTGCTGTGTCAGTCTATCTGTCTTTCTCCTCCTTTCTTATCCACCCATCCCACCTTTCCTTCTTGCTTTGTTTTCTTTTCCACTTTATTTAACATGTATAGTCAGGTGGGCCAGTTTCCAAAGTTCTGGATGAGTTTACAAAAAAATATTGTTCTGATATTCTCATCAGTGAATCACCTTGTTCCTGTCTGGTCCTGGCGCACCTCACCTGTGTTCATGATGCACATGTCACAGCACCACTTTGTTTTTCTGTTTCTATCTTAAAACTTCGTTACTGTGGCTACAGAATTACACCACTACATACTAACTATATACTTTTCTTACCATTGTATAGTTACCAATACTACATCATAGTTGTGAATAATGTATTAATAGCTGAACAATATGCTTGGAGCTTAAGATCACAGTGAAATCACAGTATTTATTTTTAAATATTTCTAAATCTTTCAAGATTTAATCCAGGTTTGAATCCAGTCTTCACCATACAAATCACACATTAGTTTGAATCCAGTCTTCACCATACAATCACACATTAGTTTGAATCTAACCCTAACCCCATACAAATGTTAGTTTGTGTGTGGCTTCTAAACATCATTTTCCTTTTTTTTTTGGTAACCATTTCTACAAAATTATTATTATCATTTTAGTGCTGAACTTGTTCAGTTATGACTCATAGTGTCTTGATCTGCCACTAACTCATTCCTCTGTGATCATGCCTGGAGTAACAAGAGACCATCTTTCCGTTTGTCTCTGTGTCTTAGCACCAGTGCTTGATGACTCGACTGTGTCTCAGCTGTGTGAGATGGGCTTCCCCCGCGAGGCCTGCAGGAAGGCCGTGTACTACACAGGCAACACTGGCATTGACGCTGCCATGAACTGGGTGATGGGACATATGGACGATGCAGGTAAAAACGTGCTTTATAGAGGGAAATTAGCATAGGCTCACCCATGCTTTGTGTGACGGTGTCAGCTATCGCTGATGTGCCTGTGATTGGCTGCAGACTTCTCCTCCCCCCTGGTGCTGCCTGGGTCTAGTTCTGCCCCCGGAACCACGCCCACAGAGAGCGTGCCAGAGGAACATCTGGCAACTATAGTTTCCATGGGATTCAGCCGAGATCAAGCTACACGCGCTCTCAGAGCTACGGTGGGCAACTCCTTAAAACCATCATAACAGATTAACTTGCTTTTCAAATTACAAGTGGTCTCAAGCTCTGGCATTTGAAAGATATCTTCTTCTGTAATCCACTTTTCTTTATTAGGTTCTTCTGTAACACTTGACACCACCATCTTGTCCAAACTGTGTGCTCTTTTCCCCCCTGATCATTTGAACCAAATTGCTTTCTGTGCAGAATAATGTTCTGGAGCGGGCGGTGGACTGGATCTTCTCTCATCTGGACGACCTGGAGTCTATGGAAGTGTCTGAAGGAGGTCGCTCTGAGGCAGGCAGCGAAGGAATCCGGGACCCTCCGCCTGGCCCACGTGTCCGAGATGGACAGGGAAGTGAGTGTGTGTTTTGAACTGTGTGCGTTTATCAGCGGTTGGACGAGGGTAAAATAAATAAATAAAAAATAAATCTTCTGATCCTCTGGTTCTATGTAGAGTACGAGCTGTTTGCTTTCATCAGTCACATGGGTACGAGCACGATGTGTGGTCACTACGTCTGCCACATCAAAAAGGACCAACAGTGAGTGAAGACCCTCCATCTACTTCAGTTTAACACTGTGATGATTAACACTGATCAAAGTGGTTTGTTTTTTGGGGCAATTTAATATGATGGCTTCTCTTTTTTCTGTTTTACTTTCATAGGTGGGTAATCTTCAACGATCAGAAAGTATGTGCCTCTGAAAAACCACCTAAAGACCTGGGATACCTGTATTTTTACAGAAGAGTGGCGGAATAGAAGACCTCTCTCTGTCACTCAAACACATGTGCACACACACACCTGTCTTAGCTGCTGAGGGGTGCCTGGGAAGGGGCAAACTCAAGCACACGCACACACACACACCTGTCTGAGGGGTACACACACACACCCCCACACCCCTGCATGGCAAGGGCAAACTCAAGCTTCTCAACTGACACGTTTCTTTTTTTTATTATTATTTTTTTAATGTTTAAGGAGTCTTGGCACTTTTTCCTTACGTAATGTCAGTTGCCAGGTGGAGGAGAGAACTGCAGATTGAGTTCTGTCGGGAGGAGTGGAATTGATGGTGCTCCCACGCAGCCTTTCGCTTCTCCCCCCGGCTCTGTGACGGTTACTGTGAGGCCATCGCTTCTAGAGCAACGCTCTTAATTTCTGGCTCCTCCTTGTGTTCCAAAAATTGTTTTCCGCAAAAGTTTGATGACCGATATTACTATGTCACAAAAAATAAACAAACCGGAGAGAAATTAAAGTGAAGGGACACAAGCCTGTCTCTTCTGTCAGGCATCGCAAGGGTCGTAGTGGATGGGTGGGGGTTCTCCTTTTTGGGGGAAATTAATTTTGTTCTTTCTGCTTAAAAAAAGTAATAAAAAAGGCATCTCTTTAACCTCGAGTCCATTTGTGTCATTAAATATGAATGTACTATATACATACAGTTTCAAACATGGTATGCTGTGTTCATACTCATGTTCTTTGATAAGGCAGCCATATTTGGCAGCCATATTTGCTTCTCTGTGTCAAACAATTTTAGCACTTGGACATCCTGGATGTGCTTTTGACAAACCCAATTTTTGAAAAGCGAGGCATACAGCAGTAAAAGGGCTTCATGCCAGAAGTACAATGGGTTGTAATAGGTATGGTAGTGTTTTAATATACATGTTGCCAAAAGTATCTGCTCCCCTTCCTTGACTCACATATGAGTTTAAGTGAAATCCCATTCCTAATCCATAGGGTTCAATATGACGTTGGTCCACTCTTTGCAGGGAGAACAGCTTCAACTGTTCTGGGAAGGCTGTCCACAAGGTTTAGGAGTGTTTATGGGGATTTTTGACCGTTCTTTCAGAAGCGCATTTGTGAAGTGACACAAATGACTCCGCTCTAATTCATCCCAAAGGTGTTCTATCCGGTTGAGGTCAGGACTCTGTTCAGGCCAGGCAAGTTCATCCACACCAGACTCTGCCATCCATGTCTTTATGGACCTTGCTTTGTGCACTGGTGCAGTCATTTGGATGGGTGAGCGAATACCTTTGGCAATATAGTGTAGAATCAAAAATGGGAATATAGGTAAAAATAACAAATACCACAAAACTCCCTCCATATGCTGTTGAATAAATGAGTTTAAGGGGACTGACTAACTTTGGAAAGTTAAAACACTGCAGGTTTGATGGTTTTGAAGCTTCAATTTTAAAAATAGTACGTTTTATCCTCAAATTTGAAGTTCTAGTAAATAAAAAAAATCTAGCATTCGAGATTGTCTACTTGTCTCCTATTTTAAGAGAGCATCAGAAATTGAAATCAAATAAGAAATAACCTATAGTCTTTGAACACACTAAATGATCTGAGATATTTTCAGCATATTCTATCTACTTCGCCTCAGATAGATATTTTCACATTTAGTAACAAACTCTAACTACTTAGCACACTCCGGCTGCTGTGTTGTTCAAATGTATGTCATTCAATATTTGGTGGCAAAAGTTACAAAATGAGGAATTCAAAGCTCTGTAGGTTTAATTTTGGACATGTTGGATGTGTTAGACACGTTTGTGGATTTGCACAAGTAAATGTCCACGTCGTTATTTATGAAAGTCGCGTCGCTAATTGTATGTTAAAAAGCGTTCTTCGCCCAACATAGCGCTTTCCAACTTGCAAGTTTGCTCGTCATTTTGCTGCCTTCCGTTCTCGCGACCTTCTTTTTCTCGTACAGTTGCTCCGTCTAATCCTTTTCAGCTTTGCAGAAGACCGCATCTGCGCTATGAAAGAGCACCCCGCTATCAGACTGAAGGATTTGTGTATGCACAAACTCTTGAACTTGAGCCGTTTGTAAGTACCAAAATAGGCCTATCGACTGAAACAATATTTAAAAATCTACTCCATAGGCCAACTCTCTCTCTCTCGCTGTCTGTCTGGATGTGTATGTATATATCTATATATAGTTGATTTAAATCCTTCTACAAATTCAGAAACGTTTTTGCTTGTTGTACAGCCGATGAAGGACCTCTGCCCAAAACCTCCTGTTTCTTTGGAAAACTTGTGTACATCTTTACATATGAAAGAGGACGTAAAAAACGAATAACCAGTAAAATAACTGTGGTGGAAAATCACTGGAATCTTTGCTCTGTAACATAAAGAAAACTGACCCAGTTATTGTAATTGTGATGCAAAACAATGATCAATACAAGAGAGCTGTACATCATGTATGATGCTAATGAATACAGTATTAGTTAATATAATTTTTATGATCTCAGATGTTGGACAAAACCTGAATGGCAAGGATGTGTACATCAGTTACCTATATATGGATTATTTTGGGTGAGTGAAAAAAAACCTGTACATTTCTAAAGTTACTATATACTTACAAGTTTTGAAGTAAACTGGTTTCACTTTAGATATAATTTGTGATTACTTATAGACTTATAAATATATTATTATTATTATTATTATTATTAACAAACAACAACAACAACAATAATAATCAATTTTACATTTTAAGATAGAAATAATGCTAAAAATCCTTTTTAAAAATAGTGGCACATATAGATTATATGGCCTCAATTATATCACAAATTGTAGGCTAATTCACACCAGCAAACTAGTTTGGTTGTAGGCCTAAGCCATAGGTTAAACCTGGGGCAATTAACAGTATTTCAAGATTAATAACTTAAGTTATTTTGTTGTCTAAACTAATGTATATATATTATTTAAAATAACAAATTCTCAAACTTTTGAAGTAGCTTGCTACCTGACAGAAAATGTCTGCTGCACACGAAGATATGGATGATATCAGGATCCGTTAACGTGTGTTTAGGTGTTTAGGTGTTTACATTAGCCCGTAAACAAGGGTGAGAGTAGTTTAAATTTTTTGCCGGTACTACAATCTATAGCACTTAATATAAACAACATCTAAGAATAGTCACAGATAGGCTATCCGATATATATATATATATATATATATATATATATATATAAACCAACATATAATCCAACCACAAGAATCTTTACAATTGTAAGAGGCAGTTGTAATGAGGCAAAATTGTAAGAGGTTTTAAATCTTATCATAAACTCTAGCCCACAGAGTTTTAGTATATTTGAAATTTAAGTTTAAAACCAGTATTAATAAGAAAAGTAATTTCTACGTGCAAAAGTTTCCATGATAAATGTAAAATGCAAAGAACACGCCACCAATACGGGTGTGGTCTGAATGCACCCCGTCTCTACAGCTGAATATTTAACTGTTTTCTATTTTGCTCTTAGCTCTTTGTGTAGCCAAAGGGAGCTCTGAAGTGTTATATGTGGAAAGTGGACAAGATGTGACCATGAACTGTGGTGATGCAGTCCAGAAATATGGTGTGGAGTGGAGACACAATGGCAAACTCATTTTACGTATCGATGCTAAAAGTGGAAGAAAGATGAAAGGTATCTAACACAATCTAAACATTTGCTGGAACTTGTTTAGATTTTTAAGATACAGATAGTTTAGTGATCTGTTTTCAATTTTAAGGAATGTCTGCTGTCGCTGAGAAAGCAAAGATAACTGGAACTAATATGCTGATTCCCTCACTGGGTGCTAATGACGCTGGCATCTACAGTTGTACTGGATATAAAGATAAAATTACAAAAAGCACATGGCAACATACACTGAATATTGTGTCAGGTGAGATAAAACAAGACATTTGATGGTACTAAAACAACCTAAGAAGGAACAGAATGGGAGCAGGCTGAGAGCAATAGTTTACAGCCTAGGATTAGTCTAACCCTAATCCTAACCCAGTCTGAAACATCCAGAATATTAATCTATATTAATCATGGTAAAGATGCCCCCCTCCCACCCTTCAACCACAGGGAAATTAAATCAATGTAATTAGGATATTCTTGCTCTCTTGTGCAGACAATGTACATGTACAAAATAGGTCATATGAACAACCATCCAAAGTCAAGTAAACGACCTATTTATTTAGCCAGAATTTCCCCCGCTTTCGATGTAAAATGGGTGGTCCTAAACCCTAACATAAAGTAGGCTACACCGACATTGAAAGTGGTGGTAGTTATTTTACAATGAATAAGCTTGTTTTGCTGTCATCAGATATAGTCATTTGTGTCAATGCCTATAATTTCATTTTCAACCTGATAGAAGAAGCTTCCATTTCGCCATTACCTGCGAACAGGGTTTATCTAGTGCTGGAAGGTCAATAATCATTTTCTAGGTACTGTATGTATAGTCTTATCTATGTATGTCTGTTTGTTTATGCTCACTAGTCATTGCTAGCCCTGCAAATGTAGTACTCGATTCTACTGAACTAACCCTGACATGTGACATTACTGAGGACTCAACGGTAAAGATTCAGTGGCTGAGGCCGCCCAATCTAAAACCCTTTGGAGAACAAAAGAAGATTGTGACGCTGAAATCTGTGACTTTGGCTGATGCTGGCCAATGGGTCTGTCAGATCAAAGATGAAGAGGGGGAGGAGTTAAAGATAAAACTGTACATCACTGTTGTAGGTGTGTTTCCATATTAATACTACTAATGCTTGCCTTTATTAGACTTTCTTCTTTTTTGTTAAAAAGTTGCTTTCAGTAGTTAATCAATTATAACTAATGACAACAATGAAAAAAACAATAATAGTACCATGCAAAACCATGTAATAATATTACATAATATAAATAGTATCATATACAATGCATTAATAATGATGTAGATTTCTATATATTACTTGATATACATAATATAACAAAACATTTTAATGGATTTTGTTCTGAACAAGATAGACAACATTCTGATGTACTTTTCAGGTCCTCTTATGTCCACTGAGGAAATCAAAGTTATTCCAGGGACGACTGCAGAGCTCCCATGTTCCCTCCCTAACCCAAGCCTTCTGCCTGTAATAGGAGGGGGGTGGGTGCGTGACCCCCCTAACGGCACAGAATTTCTGACCTTAGAAACACAGTGAAAGAACCTACACTGGCGCAGCTCCAGCATTATGTCTAGAATCATCCTGAGTGATAAACATCCCAGGACAAACTTTGGTGTGAAGCTGACAAATGTGAGAACCATTCAGGCTTCTGCTTATTTTGTTTGCTGTTTGTCTGATTGACCACTACAAAATGCATTTCTTCCTTGCACCCCAGTTGCGTTACATCTGCCCGGTTTCTCTGCCTCTCTCTCAGGTGCAGTCTGCTGACGCTGGTGTGTACATGTGCACTCTGATGTTTCAGGGTGAAAAAAATCTGAGTGCTACATTGAAGCTGAAGGTTGAGGATGAGGGCAATGCTGTTGTTCTTGGTAAGCACAACAGCTGGTGCATTTTAAACCTACTGATTGCCAATGAATCTTCCTCAGTATTATATTAGTACACACAAGCCTTGCACAGTGTAATATTAGTACACACAGGCCTTGCAGTTATATTAGTACACACAGGCTTTGCACAGTATTATATTAGTACACACCAGCCTTGCACAGTGTTATATTAGTACACACAGGCTTTGCACAGGGATGCCAGGTTTTGTTTGAATGATCTTCTCCTAGTAACCAGTTTTTATACGAATGATCCTCTCCTAGTAACCAGTTTTTGTACGAATGATCCTCTCCTAGTAACCAGTTTTTATACAAATGATCCTCTCCTAGTAACCAGTTTTTGTACGAATGATCCTCTCCTAGTAACCAGTTTTTATACAAATGATCCTCTCCTAGTAACCCAGGGAGTATGATTCTCTCCTAGTAACCCAGGGAGTATGATCCTCTCCTAGTAACCCAGGGAGTATGATCCTCTCCTAGTAACCCAAGGAGTATGATCCTCTCCTACCCAGGGAGTATGATCCTTTCCTAGTAACCCAGGGAGTATGATCCTCTCCTAGTAACCCAGGGAGTATGATCCTTTCCTAGTAACCCAGGGAGTATGATCCTCTCCTAGTAACCCAGGGAGTATGATCCTCTCCTAGTAACCCAGGGAGTATGATCCACTTCTACCCAGGGAGTGTATGCGCATCAGAACTTTAAATAGGTTTTGGAGTGTTTACAGTGATTATTTCAATTCAGAAGAATGATTCTCAAAGTCAATACACCCACCAACAGCAAAACCTTCTTAGAAAGGGGCAAGGATGAAATAAGCGGGCCTCCTATATCAGAGGTACAGTAACACAGAAGCAGCTCAAAGAATATAATACTGTCCATGCTGGTAGAAATCATTTGAAAATGCCTTGAGAATCCATGGTCTTCATGAGGTTGATGATTTCTTAAGGACAGAATCTTCATTGGGACTTGATATTGAGTATACTGGAAGAGACCTGTCATGTCTAGAGCTGTGTGCACACCTTTTAGCCATCCAAGTTGCTGCAGAACAAAGTTATGGGTGCAGGAAGTGTATGCAGACAATATGTGCAGTTCCACCATGTCTGTTCAACCGAATTTGAGGTTACCAGAGTACTCACAGAATTCAAACCTCCCCAAGCACTAATAGAAGGTGAAACACCCACCCTTGTGCTGGAAGGTGATGTTATCTACGATTAGTAATGATAAGGATAATCCTGGATATCAAATAGTAAAGACCTACTTCATTTTTAGGCACATTTTGCACATTCAAGCATTCTGCCATATATCTCTTTCATCACTGCCTATGATAGTTTGGATTTTAATCATTTGTAGTTGCAAATGTCAGTAATTGTTGCTGTAACAGGAAACATAAAACCCCCCAAAACATCAGCCTCCAAATGGTGGCTGAAATTTCCGATGTTGAAAACCGGCATCTTGAGATGTTGCTTGTGTGAAGTTTTGCTGCTTTGTTTGTTTCCGTTTTATATTTATTTTTTAATGAAACACAAATTTGACAGGAAAGTGTCACCTGTTCTGCAGTGCTTTTTCTGTTGTTGCAGTGCTTTTCCTGCTAATACTGCACCTACAAGACCAACCATTTTAATTGCTTTCCAATTAGATTTCTTCATTCTATCTACCACATTTGAAACAACAATAAGAACAATGACAACAACAATTCCCAACAGTTTATTTATAATTAATTAATTTTTCTGGTGTACTCCTTAGATCCTCTGGAGATTACAGCTCAATCTGGGGGCACTGCAGAACTTCCATGTTCACACCCTGGGGCAAACCATTCACATGTAGTAGGAGGGGGGTGGACTCATGAACCCCAGGATTACCTTCGGCTCCCCGTTTTAATGATCACAGAGTCCAAAGGCCTACAGTGGAATGGCACAGACGTCCTTGCGTCAAAAGTCACATTCAGTGACAAGCATCTTAGCACGAGTTTTAACGTGACCCTACATAATGTGAGAATCAGTGACCATCTATTGTCTACTTTGGTTATATTTATATAACTTATTTGACTCTTACTTTCCAGGCCTGTGTTTTAGCTGCATGCACTTCCTCTGCATGGTATCTCTATGCTTTTCTTTCAGGTGGAATCTGTTGATGCTGGTGTGTATGTGTGCACTCTGGTGTTTGAGGGTGGAAAGATTCTGAATAACTAAGCTGAATCTGAAAGTTGAGGGGGAGAACGTTCATGTTGCGCATGGTAAGCAGCTGGTGCTTTAGAAACTTAGTATATGAGTATATGAAGATGAGTGAGTATATGAAGGTGAGTGAGTATATGAAGATGAGTGAGTATATGAAGGTGAGTGAGTATATGAAGGTGAGTGAGTATATGAAGATGAGTGAGTATATGAAGGTGAGTGAGTATATGAAGATGAGTGAGTATATGAAGGTGAGTGAGTATATGAAGGTGAGTGAGTATATGAAGATGAGTGAGTATATGAAGGTGAGTGAGTATATGAAGATGAGTGAGTATATGAAGATGAGTGAGTATATGCTTTATTTGTTTGTGTTTACCAACATGACAATAAAACTATTACCATGAGCTGGTTAGTAATTCGTAAATTACTTCATTGTAAATTTCCCAAAAATGCATTACATGGCATGTTTAAGGACTATAGCCAAAACTACACATTAAATAAATGGTTTTACTTTCCATTTTACATGTAAAACTCATAAAACCTCTGAAAGCTTCAGTACAAAAATCTATGATGACATTAGTAATTCGTACTATTAGTAACAGTAGACTCGACTACTGCAACTCCCTCCTGGCTGGTCTTCCTCTCAATGCTATCAAGCCCCTGCATCTAATCTGGAACGCAGCAGCTCGGCTTGTATTCAACCTTCCCAAGTTCAGCCATGTCACGCCCTTGCTGCGCACCCTTCACTGGC
>JAOYMR010000007.1:2732658-2745114 GCA_025802075.1 Tenebrosternarchus preto | reverse complement strand
GTGCTGTTGTATCACAATAAAAAAGGATAAACCATCAGTTAATGGCTCACCTCATGTAACATATGGGAACGTTACACTATCTGTTAAATTAAACTGATAAGTCTGTACATTTTTCTTCCACACTGAAAATGAATTAAATATACATTCAGTTTAATGTATATTTATAATCCAGATTGTTTCTTCCTCAGCAGAAAAAGCAGAAAACTAAAGTTTCAACTACCAACACTCAACAGCTATTGCTGATACAACATGAGGTACCATTCTCTTATCTTTAACCTTTATAATAATGAAGGTGATCTAAATTTGATATCCTTAGACCTTGTCATATATAAATTTATAGTAGGTGATTCAATCCTAATTTTAATATAACTAGAGAATTGCACTAAAATGATAAAATTTTCATTTAAATATGTTTCATTATCTTCAGCAAGTGCCCTACATGTGCTCAAGAAGTTATTATTTCTGTCATGCATTTTGACCTTTTTATTCCAAATGTTTTCTCTCCAAAAGACTGAAAGACAGCCACACCCAGGAAAGAGAGAGAGGCCAGCTCCTCTTTCCAAGATGCAGTACTATGGAAACGTAATGTGACACGGTTAGAGAAAGGTGACATAAAATCGAGAAGGAAAAAAACACTCGAGCGTGAAAAAAAACAGTTTGAGCACGCGCAGCAACACAAAAATTCAGCTTTCTGTGCGCACGACTTTCACATTTACGCTCGCGAGTTGAATATTTACACCCGCGAAATATTTTTTTACGCTCGCGAGTTGAATATTTACGCGCGCGAAATATTTTTTTGCGCCCCCTAGTTTTGGCATGGAAATGACGCCATATATTTCATATCTGATTGTTGTTGAATAAACTTTATGTAGCATGAACTCGTTCTGTGAGGTGTGGCTTTAATTATGTGAGCGCCAAGTAGCTGAGTCTGACCGTTTAACGAAGCTGATGGCAGCAGATGCGCTACCGCACAACAGGAGCATTACACACATTTGACTATGACCTAAGCTTGAAACATTCTGGCATTTTGTCATCATAATGCATCCAAACTCGGAAGTAACCTCACAGCAGCTCAGACCATATTACATCAATGCTTGCACTGGCTACCTTTGTCATCCAGAACTCACTTTTGAATACTACTGCTCACTGTTTAATGTTTACATGGTCTTGACCCTTTATAACCCAGCTGACTAAAGAGACTGCCTTTTACTGCCTAGGCCCCAAACTCTGGAATCTCCCAGATGAACGAGCACCCTTGATGACTTTAATACCTTCAAGAAGGAAAGAGTTTTGTTTTATAGAAAATGAAGACTTTTCTATTAAGGTTTTTTTATGTGAGAGCCTCTGTATTGACCATATTCCTACTATGTTAATTTTCAGTTGCACTTTCACTTCCTGGGGAAAAATGTTTTAAATAGTCTATTTAAAAATGCAGTTTTAAATAGTCTTTTCATAAATTCGTCCTTTAAATTGTCTTTTTTGTTTTTAACCATTCATTTCTTTTAATCTTTTTTCTTTTATCAGTGCTAGCCATTTGATCCTTGTCATTCACTTCAAATGCCTTCAAAGACAGACATTTTGACCATTTCTTCAGGACTAAAACTCACCACACTGACTTATCTGCTCTTGCCTTCTCCACCTACTAGCTGTTTTAATTGCCATCTTAGCCCTTGGTAAACACACAGCACTGAGAATTTCCATCCTCTGCAGCGTTCAAACCTAAAACATTAGCATCTGCTATCTTGGTGGAAGTGCCATTCACGTTAGATGCTGAAGCCTTCCACTTTTGGAGTTTGGCAATGTATCTCTTGCTTGTTATCAGAACCGATTTTAGATCTTTTAATAACTTCCTGACAAATGCCTAGTGTTTAACCTGTCCTTCACCCAGGCAGCTGTACCAACTTGCTTCAAATCTACATCCATCATACCAGTGCCTAAACACTCCAAACCCGATGTGTCTGAATGACTACCGCCCTGTAGCACTCGCCCATCATTATGCAGTCTTCATTGCACTGCACTCTGTGCTATCACATCTGAACAATAACACTTGTGCACGAATGCTGTTTGTCGATTTCAGCTCAGCATTTTACACCGTAATCTGTGCCAACTGATGCCGACCTGGGCATCAACTCCTCCTGTCACTGGATCAAGGACCTCAGCACGTTGGGTCAGGCCATAACTACTCAACCACAATCTCACTCAACACAGGTGTACCACAGGGCTGTGTGCTGAGTCCATTTCTCTATTCCCTCTTTACTTACAACTGCAAGACTGTTCATGAATCCAACTCCATGATCAAGTTTGCTGATCACACCACAGTGATTGGCCTCATCAGTAACAATGATGAAACAGCCTGCAGAGAGGAAGTTGAGCATCTGGCCATGTGGTGTACTGACAACAACCTACTCCTTAACACCAACAAAACAAAGGAACTGATCATGGACTTTAGGAAAGAGAAAGGTGACACACACAATCCCATCTATATCAGTGGGATGGCGGTTGAACGCGTCACCAGCTTCAAGTTCTAGGGGATGCACATCTGAGGATCTTTCCTGGACCACCAACACCTCCAGCCTGGTCAAGAAGGCTCACCAGTGCCTCTTTTTCCTGAGGACACTAAGGAGCCAACACCTGTCCTTAGCCATCCTGGTGAATTTCTACCGGTGTGCGTTTGAGAATATCCTGACCAGCTATATCAGTCTGGTATGGGAACTGCGCTGTCGCAGACCGCAAGACATTACAGTGAGTGGTGAAAACGGCCCAGAGAATCACAGGGAATCCTCCTCGATCGATTGAGGACATACAGAAGAAACGCTGCCTGTGTCGAGCTGCCAACATTCTTAAGGACTCCTATCATCCTGCTCATTGTCTCTTTGCCCCTTTGCCCTCTGGCAGGCGCTTCAGATGGACCAGGACAAACATATTGAACAACTTTTTCCCCAGAGCTGTGTCCATGCTGAACTCCATTAATCCTCCATTAACCATTAATACTCACTCCTATACTCTGGTCATTGACTGTGCTTTCATTATTTATTACACTGTACATAATTGTATATACAATAGTTTCTGTATATTCTGCATACTCTTGTCTATAGTATTTTTATTTTCTCTGTATAAAAGGTTTACAAAACATCTATAATGGTATATTCACTTGTATTTTGTCCATACCTTTGCCTACATTCTATATATATTGTATCTATTGTACTTCTGCACCTGCTGCTTATTGCACTTCTGGTGAGATGCTAAACTACATTTCATTGCCTTGTACTCGTACATGTGTAATGACAAAGATAATAAAATCTAATCTAGTCCACTCTGACATGGAGTTTGCAGTGAAAACGTTTGCATACATTTTGCCCAATTCATTCATACTAAAATGCTGCTTTCCACTATTGAAAATGTATTTCTAATAAACTATTTTTGACACTGACTTTTAAACAGTCAGTAGGAAGAATAAGAATTAACTGCGTGAGTGTGAGAGAGACACTGATGAGGACGTGTGTACAGTCCCATCACCAAGGACAGTTGGAAAGCCTTGGTGGTGTTATGAATCTACCACTGCAATCCTAGAAGACAGGCAGAACCTGTAAGGGAGCAGATAGTATTTGGAGTTAATGAAATGTATTCTTACCAATAGCAAACACTGATGCCCATAGGTGAATGTTATTAATTTTTCATTGGTGTTTATTTGATTTTAATTAAGAGTTGCTCTTAGTTCAACCCAATCCCAGAAGGGGGCGGGCTAGTATTATATAGCACCCAGGAGAAGTGAGCAAGGGGAGAATTGTCTGTCGGAGCAGTTACAGTTCCTGGAGGCTATTTCATGGTGTTTAATTGCCAGGTGAGTAGATAAGTGTTCAACAGAGGACCTTCAGATTGGTGTACAAACCTTTTTATTTTATTTTCACCGATAAGCAATGATAAAATGGCAACAAAGGTGAAAGGGAACACAAAGTGGCGGCAAATGAAATTTTGTAAAAGATGGCCCCAAAAAAAGCCCCAGTACACTGCACGGAGGAAGCTGAATCTGCAGCAGAAGACAGCTACAACAGCCTTCATCTTCAGTGTTAGCTGCAGGAAGAGATGCTGGCATGGAGCGTAGCAGGACAGAGAGGCGAAGCAGGAACAGAGGTTGCTTTCAGTGCAACACCAGTTCGGGGTATCAACACAAATGGAAGTCAAGGTGTAAAAATGAATGGTTATTATTGTACAGTGTGCAATATACAAAACACCAGTGATGTCAGTTTGACCTAGTGCTGAAAACAACAGAACAAACAATCAGAAACCCAAGCCTCCCTTGTTGCAAAGATCACATATTGGTGGAATTAGGGAAAACTTGAGATTCACATGATTGAAATCTCCAGTACCAATAAAAAGTCCATTGCGGTGCGAGTTCTACAGATCGCTAATTGCTCTGTATAGTTCAAACAGCGAGTCTTTCATGTTTATGCTTGGTGGGATGTAAAATCCAATGTTGAATACCGCTGTGAATTCCTCTGGTAAATAAAAAAGGTTTCCAGAGATGAGCAGTAGCTAGAGAAGTTTTTTTTGCAAGTTTTTTTCTGGCTTCCGCTTTCTCGTTCTCTATAACGGTACATCCTCTTTCTCATATGCTTCAGTTTTGCTGACGACTGTATCTACTCTGAAAGCACAAATTATCCTACATTGTGGAGCACAAACCTTTCAGCTGAGCTCGTTTGTAAGTATTCAAATATGACAACCTTTTTACATGAAGTCATTGATCTAACTTTGATCTAAAATTTCTGATGAATGGTGAACGATTGGAAAGATGGTAGCCTATAATAAAATCAATTAGTTTTGATTCTACAAAGTGAATATATTCAGTTTTATGAAGTGAATTAATTCAGTTTTAAGAAGTAAATCAATAAAATTTCATGTAGTAAATACATACATTTCTAAACATTAAATTATGAACTAAATGATTTAAAACATTACAGTTTCTCTTAAATCAATTGGAACAAACATGCCATTTCGGCATTTCTTTGTTCGCCAGTTTTTATAGAATATCTTATTCTTAGTTTCACTAAAAGTAACTTAAACGTTAAAATCTACAAAAGTATAGTAAGTAAAAAGCTACAAAAATCGCCCAAGAAAGGATGTGTAACCTAATTTACTTGTAGTAGCAGCGGTAGTATTACTACTAATAAAAAAACATAACAATAATAATAATAATAATAATAATAATAATAATAATAACATTTTAATAAGGAAAATTATTCCATACTGCAGCAGCCTGAATGTAAATTACAGCAATTGCATATAGAATCAAATTTAGTTTAACAATAACAATGTGGTTTAAGATGAGAGGAGGTAAAGGTTTCTATAAAGTTATGGGTGACGATTAATTTTACATTTAAAATTATTTAAAATTCATTCTACAGCAATTACAGCTGTTCAGACTGATACAACTATGCACATACCAGATTGTTTCATGGATTATACTTGTATATGGACCAATGTGAGTCTAAATTTACAATTTAACTTTGTTCAGATAGGAAAATGCTAATAAAATAGAAAATTTGTTATGGTCCCACAAATCGTTGTTTAAAATTTAGTAGAAAGTACTTGAATATAACATGCTGCATGCTGCATCTAACTTCTTGTGTGGTTAAAAACCACTGCACTTTTGATCAAACCAAAAATGCATTAAATGGAGTCTTGTACAGAGAAAACAAATCTGGTGTATTCTTATACAGAGAAAAAAAATTCAGTGTATTCTTGTAAATCAAAATAGTTTCTTTATGTAAATCAAAATAGTTTCAAAATAGTTTCTCCCTACTTTCTTTATTTAGGGCTAATCAGTCTGCTAATCATGTCTTTTGAAATGCTTCATAATGTAAAATTTTTCTTTTTTCTAAAGATGGACAGACCTTGAATGAAGAGATATGTCTATGATACAAACATGTCTTTGGATCACTTTGGGTGAGTGAAAAACTGATGGAGCAAAACAGCATCGCCAGCCCTGATTTGAATTATCACTGGACTGTTCCTCCAAAATCGAAACTCTACACTGTGGCTCTAACCAGCTAGGATGATCTCTTTTTCAGCTCTTTTTCGGGCCACAGAGGAATCCAAGATTTATGAGAAAAGTGGAACTGATGTGACAATGCATTGTGATGGCACAACAAAGCAAAAATCTTTGCAGTGGAAACACAATGGGATTCAAGTCCTCTCCGTCCAAGCAAATACTGGAATAATTTCCAAAGGTTTCTGGCAATCTTTATTTAGCTTATAACTTATTTGCTGTGTCATTAAATCTTTGGTATTAATGTCAAGTAACAAATGTTATCATCACAAATTAAGTGAAAGTGCTGCATGAAAGTTCCTACCCTAACACTATCTCCATTATTTGAATTGTTTAATTTTAAAGGGAGGGCTGTTGGTGTTTCAAGAGCAAAATTACTTGAAACAAATCTGAAGATTTCCTCAGTAGGTTCTAGTGACACTGGGGTCTACAGCTGTACTGGATATGACAACAAAGACAACAAAATCACACAAGAACATTCATTGTACATTGTGTCAGGTGAGGGAAAAGGATCAAATAAATTGAAGGCTGAGGCATGTAAAGCAATAGCAGAGAGCAATGAATCATACTTTTTTCTCAAGCTTTTTATTGTTTTAAAATGAATTACAGTTCTGAAAAACCAGTTAGAGTTGGAAGTAACTGTAAATGTACATTTTACTCTGTATGGCAATTTATACCTTCTTCCTTTTCTTTCTGCTAGTCAATGAAAGCACTGCCGTTTTGCTCCACTCAGAGTTAACTCTGAGATGTGACGTTACTGACTCAACAGCACGAGTTTCGTGGCTGAAGCCATCAGCCCTTCAAACTGAGGCACCTGGAAAAGAAATTATCTTGAAATCTGTGACCATTGAGCAAGAGGGCAAGTGGACCTGCAAGATCAGCGATGAAAATGGGGTGGAGAAAAAGAAAATAGAAGTGGAGATTACCGTTGTTGGTTTGTTTCTTGATAAGCATTTTCATAGCTCTTTCCTATTATATATGCATATGCTGTGAGTCTTCCTGTGTTTTCTAAGATGTATGTAGGCCAATACCCATCTGCTATGTCTTTTGTACTGCTCTTATTTTTATATTGTTTGTTTATATTACTTACCTTTTTTAGTTTTACCTCTTGTTTTCTAGGAAAGTCATATTTGTACTCTTTTACCTCATTATAACTGAACAAACACATCAATAAAAAAATTATTTTGAATTTAATAAATTATTTAAATGCAATGTTTTGCCCCTCAGGTCTTCTGTCCCATAAAGAACTTACAGTTCCTTTAGGGGGCAATGCAGAGCTACTATGTTGCCTCTCCAGTGAAAGCCAACTTCACATAGTAGAAGGAGGTTGGGCCCGGGATCCCCCCACATCGCAACAGTCTACTTATCTCCTCAGCTTAACCAGAAAAAATGGCCTTTATTGGACGAACCTCAGCCATAAACAGCCTAGGTTTATTTTCCAAAGACAGCCTCTTAGCACCAACTTCAGTGTGAAACTGACAAATGTGAGAGCCATTAATAGTTTGCTTGAGTTACTGTTGATTTTGCTATTACAGAATTTTTTGCTTGTGTTTCAGCTGTGCTGTGGTTACATGCGTTACCCCTAGTCTTGTTGTTTCTCTTTCAGGTGCAGGCTGCTGATGCAGGTGGGTATGTGTGCTCTCTGAAGTTTGAGGGTCAAAAAACACTGAATGCCACATTGACACTAAAGGTTGAGGGAGAGGAAGTTTCTGGTAAGCAGTAGGCAAAAATTATGGTAACTAGTAACTACATACCAACTATATACTCTAGATCCAAATACATAAAATTGTGTTGTTTGTTTGTTTGTGTGTGTGTGTCTGGGCATTTTCATCACCCATGGCAGTTCAACCTTTGTTGGGTGTGAAACTATGGGTTTGGGTTGCTATTGCGGCAGCCTTTGTCCTTCTGATTGTGTTAACTGTCATCATTGTGCTGTTTCAGCGCAGGAATATGCGAATGAGGGTAAGGAAAAGGGTAAGAGGGGATTATACAGACAGAGAAGTGTGAGAGGAGGAAAGAAAAAGAGACTAATGAAGGGGTTTTTTTGCAGAGGAAGGTGAAAAAATTGAAATCTATGCGGCAGCCTCTTACTCCCAGGAATTTCTGCCAATGTAACAGGTGGGCTACTGTTTCTTCTCTGTTATTTAATAAATGTATGTATATAAAATGTATTTATATGCATGTATTAATGCATTTACCATTGAACAGCAAAGTATTTCCAAATGTTGGTTTAAAGCATTCTTATCAGACACTTTTACCTTAATTATTTAGGTGTTTAGCTTATACTATACTTTATTACTACATTTTGTTAAATGTATTGTTATTGTATTAATGAGTTAGTTTGGTTAACTTGAATAGTTCTCCTGTTTTCCCCAAAGGACAGAGAGGCAGCCTCACACAGACAGGAGAGGGAGGCCAGCTCCTCTTCTTAAGACACCATACCAGCCTGTTGACACTTAAAGACATGGAGAATGGAGGAACATAAACAGGCAGAGTAGGATGGTGTTTTTAGAGTCACTAGGAAAACAGGTTGATAAATTAATAAATTCTTCATTCTTTGATTAGCAACTGCACAATATCAGTGATATCTGTACACTTGACATTTTTAGAGAGCTATAACAAAATAGGTACATCTTTCAAATGTTGCAATTTGTAAATATATTTTTCTGAAAAAGCATAGACAGATGGTAAAATATGCTACATGCTACTTTTTACGAATCTCTCGAGATTTTACGGTTGTATTGTGTAAGAAATGTTTTGTTTTAAGTAAATAAAATCCTTTAATATGGTACTGGCTGATGTAATGAACATTTTAGTTTTTTGCTTTTATTACAATTAAACTATTAAAATATAGATGTTTTGTTTATGCATGTTTTTTGTGTGTGTACATGCATGTGTGTGTGTACATGCGTGTGTGTGTGTGTGTGTGTACATGCATGTGCATGTTTTGTGTGTGTACATGCGTGTGTGTGTGTGTGTGTGTGTGTGTGTGTGTGTACATGCACGTGCATGTACACGTGTGTGCTTCTCCACATTTGCACCAGCTTAAATGAATATCATCTTGCACCATTGCAGACAGGGAATGGTAACTCCACACAGGTGTCCATACATTCATATGTAGAACTACAAGGCAGATTATAGAAAGCAGGTGTGGGGTACAAGGCAGCATGGAGGTGCAAAAGGAACCAAGTCTGAATTAAAATGAACCAATGATCAGATCAGTACAATGTACTGGATCCTCCTTGTTTCATGATATTCCATACAATACGCTGCATAATGTACAGTACACATAGTGTGAATGTGTGTGTACATGCCTGTCTCTGTGTGATGATTCTAGGTGGATATCTGGATTTTAGCGTCTGTTTCACTTGGTGTATTTTGTCAACTGCAGTTACACTGGGTATATAGAGGCATGCTGGGGACATGACTAGAATGACAACTTGCAATGCGAGAAGGACATTGTAACAACATTGTATGGAGGATGTAGAAGTTGATGTGTTCTACAGAGACCGCTGTATAAGAGTGTAAAGTTCTAAAACTATAAGCTTGTTAATTATTACTAGACATATTACATAGGCACACTATTAGTAATATTAGTAATAAATAAATGTTATTTAGTAATCACACAGAAACTAACAAAGATGTGCTGGAGTGAGCAATGAGAGCTGAATCTCTTTAGAGTGTAAAGGGTTAAATACTAGCGGTGGTCTGGGAGGGTGGAGGGAGAGAGACGTTGATAGAAAAGTGTAGAGAAAGTAGAGAAGGTAAAATAAACGTAGAGCCATATAGTAGTGTGACACAGAGGGAAGGAGATGACACTGCTTCCTGTATGTGCTGCTGTGTGAGTTAAAGGATGTTAATTTCAGCGTAGGTCACTGTGCCTCTACAGAAGGAATCACCTCGTCTCCTTGGCACTGTAAGTACCACATAATAATCCAAAATAATTGCTGATAAAGGAAGAGAAGTCCCTGGGTTATAGTTTTTTGACATTTTAAAGTTATTATGAGTTATTATTTAAGGTGTAGTGATGTTGCCTGTACTACTACAGAAATAGCCATAGTATAGAATCTTGTGTTCTGATGTTTGTATTAGCATATTCTCATTAATGAGAAAATAAAAATAAATGTCAATCATCCAAGGGGTGTTACAATTACGTGTAATTTTGTCCAGCTAGTATTAGATATGTCATACAATATGATCATTTTTGTATACTATTTATGAATGCATATAGGCCTGAACCAGTAGAATATAAACATCCTCCGTTCTGCTGAGAAAAGGATTCTGGTGTTCATTATTAATAATCCACCTTGATTCAGACCTGGAAAGTTATATGTGTATATGTATTATAAGTTATATTTGTATATGTATTATAAGTTATATGTGTATATGTATTATAAGTTATATTTGTATATGCAACAGAAATCTGAGTTGACAAAATCACTGATGAAGTACTGGAAATCACTTTAGATCCTATACATTTTAGGAGCACACCACTAGACTAAATGAATTAACTGCTTATTTAATTGCCATGAAAATATTATTTTCATTTGTGTATATGTGCATTTTATATTTCAGGATCAAAGCTGCCAAACTTAAATACATTTAATAACATGCTGATATTGTAGTAAACAATTATTTGTATCATATTAACCTCAGTACCTGTTAGTCCGATGACATAAATATTTATATATATTTATTTATATTTCCAACTTGTAGAAAAATAGTTGCTCTTTATAGTTTTAATTACACTAGATATGCCTCCAAGCACAGTGTTAACTACACTTGATAACTAAATGGTAACATATGTTTATCCATAGATTATGGTAAACCATTATTAATACCCGTTAATATCTCTGCCTCAGTTAAGTTTCTTGAGTATGTTCCAGACAAGGGGACCTGGGATGGAACTAGCTATTTGACTTTTCATGATTCAAGAATCAAACAAATATTCTGTTCGTCATCTTGATTACAATGAGCATTGAATTACTATTTCTGTCATTAACATTTATTAATGACTTTTGGGAAGTAGACATATAATGTCATTGTCTGTAATCTTGTATTTTCTCTGTGTTATTTATTAGGTTATTTATTTATTTTTTATGCATAAAGCAAAATATGTAGTTAATGAAGTCCTGAATATTTTATTTATTACAGTATATAAGTGCAATGCAAATCTTTAATATGTTTACTTGAAAGCAGGGTAGTAATGTGCACCTACAAAACCATTCATCATGTAATCTGAGATACTATTTCATTGATACGTTGTGTTCAGATGTGTAGAAACCTCTTAGTGCCCTAAAATTTTAGTCCCAGCCAAAATCCACCTAGACCTTCCTTTGTACGTCGGTTGCCATTGATTTGCTGTAATGAACGTTGAGTGTAAAAATCCTATTGAAATGCAGTTGGATTGACTAAAAGCTTTCTGGAGCAACTTGGATATGATTTTAAATAGGACGACAATAACATATTGTCTAAATCAAGTTGTTGATGTATCAGTCAAATGTCAAGTTGTTATCTATATTACATTTAAAATTGCAAAGCGACATTATTGCTATAAACAAATGTTGTTTTTGTACCTGCTAAATGAAGTGTATACGCTATACATATAACTCACTATACTGTACATGTAACTCACTATACTGTACATGTAACTCACTATACTAGTGTACATGTAACTCACTATACTAGTGTACATGTAACTCACTATACTTGTACATGTAATTCACTATACTGTACATATAACTCACTATACTGACACTATGGAGCCTGCGTGTCCTATTTTTGCTAATAGTTGAGCAAAGATGGTGCCATTTCGCATAGAAGCTGGGCATATTTATGTGTGTATGTCATAATCAGGAAGTACAGAGATGTGAAGCAGTAGCCTTGATACTGAAAGCAAGACCTTGGTGCCATTGACCTAAAGGAGAAAGATGATAGTCTCGTACCGCTTTTTATTGATTCAAATACTACACTAAAGCCCAAACTACAGCTTTTGGGAAATTATAGCATAAAAAATGAAATGTTTCTTCCTTTAATGTGGGGCACATGAAAAGAAATTCATTGCTGAATATATACGAAAAATGTACTGTAATGCGTTATATGCATGTGTTGTTTGCTTGACCAACTGCAACCAAAAAACAGCTGCTCTAAGTGATTCCAAATGTTTTCTTATAGGGTGTACACAGTAGTTGTTCTTTTCTTATAGGGTATACACAGTAGTTGTTCTTTTCTTATAGGGTATACGTTGTAGTTGTTATTTTCTTATAGGGTATACGCAGTAGTTGTTCTTTTCTTATAGGGTATACGCAGTAGTTGTTCTTTTCTTATAGGGTATACACAGTAGTTGTTCTTTTCTTATAGGGTATACACAGTAGTTGTTCTTTTCTTATAGGGTATACGTTGTAGTTGTT
>JAOYMR010000007.1:2708174-2731377 GCA_025802075.1 Tenebrosternarchus preto | reverse complement strand
TATTGTGTGCATGCACACATTATTTTTATGTCTGGGTTCAGGAAATAAAGACCTTGAGTATATTATAGCAAGTTCCGATATATAAGTGACTGCAACCGTGCACATACATGTATTTATACTGTAATAAGCATGTATTTATACTATAAAAGCATACATGTATTTATACTTTAATAAGCATGTATTTATAATATAAAAGCATACATGTATTTATACTGTAATAAGCATGTATTTATAATATAAAAGCATACATGTTTTTATACTGTAATAAGCGTAATAGAAGCATATGTAATATTTAGCATTTTTCTTTTTGTAATCTAACTGATGTAATTAGTGCAACAGTTATGGTGTTTCGGTGACATAGTTACAGACAACATACATAACAATTACAGGATACCTTTGCTCATTTGCAATAGTGTTCAAGCCTAATACAAAAGTAAAGCAGGCACAAAATGTTATCAACCGACATTTCCTTACCTGTCTTACATACATGTATAAATACTTTTCATACTGAGACTAGGATTCCCTCTTTCACAAAGTGTCATACACACAATTCTTTCCCTTTCAGTCCAACACTATCCCACACATATACCACACGTTTTGTTTAGGTGTGTTTCTACACCCTCACATATTCTTTTTGACTTTTAGAAAAGAGCATTTATATGCAAAGATAACAGAGGTAGTGTGTTTTATTCAGAATCCAAAAGAATAAGATAAAGTCAAACTTGTAGATGAATTTAGTGGGCCTACCATGGAGCCTTAGAGTTTGTTTATAGAGGAAGAGGCCACTGCGGGTTTTAAAGGTCTCACATTTAGTCTGAATAGAGCTTTCATCATCTAAGTGTTTTGAGTTGTCTGAAGGGAGAAATCCAGCAACAACTGTCACAATTATAACCAAAAGCTCCAGTCATTAACTGCAGCCACATCCCTTACTGTGATAACATAATTCATGAGCTTTTTCACACACGTGAAATAATCATCTATGTTCTTTCCACCCAATAATGTGACCATTATCAACTAGTACAGTCTCATTAGGCTACTCTTTTTCTGATGGAAGATGGATGAATTCTGATTTCATCTCATTGTGAGGATTGTGGTGCTTCATGACTAGAATGATAACAACTGCAAGGGTACAGTTATTTTTCCCAATAGGTTCACTATAGGTCTTAGAAGAGCTTGGTGCTCATAGAATAGTTTGGTGGAGAATCAGATACTTTAGTTCTGCAATTTATTTTTGTAAAGTTCTGCATTTTTTATGGCATTCTGATAAACTGACAGAGTTCAACCATTAGCATTTTCTTGAGCTTTAGATTCATTGGAGAACAGCGCGTGTGGGTTTCCCTGCATCAGAGAAGAGCTTGTGTAAGATTTTTGTCTTTCCAGACTGGACTTGCTGTGATGGGAGAGAGTTATAACAATGGAAATTGGCTATGACTAAACTGGGAAGAAATAATGTAGTTTAAGATGGTTATATAGGGGGGCTTCCCTATATAACCATCTTAGAACTTTATATATTATACTAGGTAATGTTTAAATGCTATATAGGAAACATCGGGTTGAAATCAGACTCGACTGTTTTCTGAAGTACAGCAATGGCCTACCTTGAATACATTTATCTCCTGTTTCAAAAACATTTATTTAATTACTCCTGATAACTGTATGGCTATCAGGAGTTATACTGCATGCTAAAAAAATACAGTTGCTTAAATCTAAGTCTTGAAAGACAAGGTACCGTCTGAATATTCGGCCAAGAAGGAATTCCTCAGCAGACCATGGTAAGTTCTGTACAGTTATCTGCAATGCTGATGCAGTCTGCAATGCCTACAGATGCACTACTCTCTGGCCAAATGAAATTTTAACTGCTAGACCATTTTGTACTGTCTAAACAAACAGAAAGCTAGAATTATTCTTATAACATTTATGGTGTTGACTTATCTTTTAAAGCCTTACCTAAATGAGATATCTAAATTATACTATAAATTAGTGTTCTCAGTGGACTTATTTTTAACAAATATTTCAAATTTTTATTATATTTTGTAGTTGAAGGACACTTGTTTATGTAGACCGCTAGGTAGACAGCATCTGAATTAACTTTAACACATGAATGGAACCATTCCAGCTCTGTTCTTACATCTTCAGTAAAATCAGTCAAATAAACAAACAAACAACAAAAAATGCAAAAAGAGAAAATGCAGTGTGACCTGCAAAATCATAGAAGGCAAAATCAGAACATGATGGTACTTCAGGTTCATTTTTTTTAAAAGAAAATGTTCTTCATAAATGTCTCTGTTGGGTTGGTGCATTTGACTTGGGCAAAAAGAATAATCCACGTCCTGTAAGAACGGCACAAAGCATGTAGGGATTCTGGTTTAGAAAGGTCCAAGCAGAATAATTAGGTGATTTAATAATATCAGAGAACATCAGATTCAACAGCAAATGGTTCAAAGTTGTGGATCTTTGTAACTACTTGGTGGAAAAGTTTTCTTTAAACTACAGAACATAAACAGTGACATTACATCGGCAATTTGCAAACATCACACATACCTTGGGCTAAATTATTGTTTAGGTGTTTCTGTAACTTGTAAAATAAGCCACTGTGTCCTAAATATTGTTTTCTTTAATGTTTCTGCCTTACAAGGTTCTTAACAAAAGAAGCAAATGAGCCCCAGTGTCTTATTTAAGTCAGAATAACAGTTCAGGTAGACACACCGATTCAAACATTCATGTGTTTTACAGGTCTGATATTCCAAAAAAAAGTACTTGTACACATCTTGTAAGATGTGGAAGCCTAAATAGTGTATTGTAGTTTTCTTTTGTTCTGCTTTTGTCTTGATCTGGGACCTGTTGAAAGCTTTCTGTGATGACAGTTCTTTTTTTCTTTCATAAAAATCCTTACCTTACACATAATACACTGTCCCCAAGGCTTTCACATTCAGATTAAAAGCAGTGCTGTGTATATTTACAGTCTATTTTATGAGTGAGATTTGTAATGGAAGATACACGCTTACACAATCATGGAAACTAGTCTCACATTGCTCAGTTTACTTGTTTCCACTGACATTTCACAGTATTTACATTTTAAGCCTACAGGACTTAGACCACTGAATGGAAGTAATTTAAAATTGAAGAACCACAACTAGAAGAGATAAAAGCACATGTAGCACTTCACTAGTCTTTGCACTCAGAATAGTTTCTGCTAAAGAGCCTTTTCGCTCAATCTGAGGCTGTGTTTGGGTATTTATAGATATTACGTTGGTTGATTCAGTCATATCCAGGGACAGAATAAGCATAGTGTGGGAATATTTGAAAGTTTCTGATAATAAAAATCCATGTGTGAGGGATCCCCTTGATGCAGAGGACTGGCTCTACAGTCATTGCTAAAAGAATCTGGGGTCACAAAAGGAGATAAGTGGTAAAGAGTGGGTGATGACTTTTCTCTCTCATATGTGGCTGTTGAGCTAATTTTAGTATTCAGAGAATCTAACAAAATGGCTGACAAATCAAGCACTGTTCCAGATATTCTAATATGTGTTTTTACTTAAACATATACATTCGTTGCACTTTATGTTTGCATCTGTCTTCTGGGAGATAACAAAAAAATATATATATATTGAAAAAAATGCCTCAAACAATCATTACCTACAGCCTCTTCCTTTCCTCTGCATCTTTCACTCTTTCGGTAATGGTTATGTTTTCTCTCTGTACGCCCTCTCAGTGTACATGACTAATCAGGGATCCCTCACAAATGGGTCTGTCCTCTTAAAACAACCCCTGTGACACATCCCACAATGATGAATCAGAGATCCGTTTTGAAGCTTCCCTGAGAACTGCTTTAATTGGCTGGAAACCTTTAGATTTACTCTGTATTTTATTATACACAGCATTCGAATGGTTTACATATGAGTGCTGAAATAGGTGTGAGTAGTGTGAGGAAGACTTCACCATTTTGAAGATGAACTGCTTGAGGCAGGAAGAGAGAATGAAAGAAGGGTGAAACCTCAGAGACAGATGTAAAGCAGGAGACATGTTTGTTTTGACCTTCATGTGGTTCCCCTGAGCAAACCACCCATGTCCTACAGAAGCACATTGCTACTCGACTGCAGACTACCTCTCTTTCACTCTATCCAGCTGTCTGTGTGTCTGTGTATCTCTGCACACGATGGCCAGGCTAGCACTTGTAGTGCTGGATGAATACAGTGGCAGCTGATTAAAAAGGTGAACCAAATGAACTATTAATGTTTGTAATTAAGGGTTGTTTTTGTGGTCCAATGAAGTTTAGCTGTGTCTTGTGACATGCTACAGTAGTTAGCAGTTTAACATGGATATTGTTAAGGGAACAAAAACATTTGCAATGTATTACAAATGTCATGAGATTTAGACAGTTAACTAGGAAATTAAAAAGAAATACATACTTTCCACAGCTTGTTGGAAAACTGCGGAACTACAAACTTACAACTACAAATTAAAAATGATCTGATTCGAGCCATTTTTATGTCTTGGGTTTACCCCATCCTTTCTGAGTCTCTGTATTGCTATTGCTCAATAAAGAAACTGTTAAAAAAAAAAAAAAAAAAAAAAGATCTGATTCTGAAGTTTCATGTTCCTTATTCCTTATTAACTGCATTTTAGTTTCAGCAATAAGCTGAAGAAACATGAACTAAAAAGTTTGGCTAAACTTTTACTGTGCTTACATTGGAATCAAGTATTCATTTATTTCATTTTAAATGCTATAGATTTTAGAAATGACAATGTTAGTCTTGTAGGTTGTATATAAGCTTCAAAGTGTGTAAAGCTTTCATCTATGATGTTGCGAGTTAAAGGCTAGACTTTTTGAATCAATCTGCTGAGACCTGGTGCAACAGTAATATTGTTCAATCTTCAATGTTATGGACATATATTACATTAATGTAGTTAATTTTATATACAGGCAACATCCTGATTTGGGATTTTAGGAAAGCACACTTATTATATTTTGTGACAAATTCTTAAATGGATAAGCAGACAGATGCTGTGAAGGAAGCAAGTGTAATAAAAAGAATAGAATGAATGCAAGGAAATAACTGATTCTAAAGAACATTTGTTTATATTAGACACAACCCTATTTATTTAGACTCTGTTTGCCTTGGACTTTGGTTCCCAAATAATTACAGCATAATTTCCTTAAACTATTGATGGCACCGATAACTGCAATATTTTGTATGTCCGTAGGCTGGCAAATAGTCTCATGATCAAGAGTATGAGAACAATTAAAACACAACTGTTGTAACAAGTACAAATGTACAAACATATAGAAAATATTCAGACGGTTTTTAATACATGACCACAGCCTTGTACTTTTGTTTACTTAAAGAAATGACAGCTCAAAACCAGGGTACTATTTTAAATGTGATCTAAGTCACAGCTTGGTACACAGAGGGGTCCAGCATCAACTTTACACAGAATTAAACTTGTGTTTTATTGCTCTCTTTTTGAAACTTCGATGCCATTCCATCATGCGGAAAAGCAGTTTGCAGAAAGAACCGTTCATTACAGTTACACTGTCTAACCCTAACCGTTCATTACAGTTACACTGTCTAACCCTAACCGTTCATTACAGTTACACTGTCTAACCCTAACCCTAACCGTTCATTACAGTTACACTGTCTAACCCTAACACTAACCGTTCATTACATTTACACCGTCCTTGTTCAATGAATTGAAATGCACAGACCAGTCGAAAAAATTGCAGTATATGAGTGGCTGAAGAAATTGAGAAAATTACACAATTTTGCTTTACACAATACAATGAAAATAGTCAGAGGCCAATTAAGTAGGTATTTGTGCTATATGCAATTAATATGCTCTAGAAACATTACAGCTCATGCCCTGTGTAAATCACAGCAATGCAGGTAGTACAAATGTGCTCATTCTCATTGACGAGTTTTAAGATATTTGCATGCATTCAGACTTTAGATGTTGCCAGGGTTCATCAGTGGCATTACTGTGTATATTTGATTTCATTAAACCCCAGTGCTGACTTGATCATACATTATTTCATTATAACCTAGTGATAACCTGATGATCTATGGCTTTCAGAAAGCCACTTAATTGTTTTGAACATCCACACTGTTATCAAAACTATGAGAATCTCCATAGCAATTATTATTATATTTAATACATTGAAAATCTGTCATTTATATGCACGGCCTATATATGCATTAATCTTCAGCATCATTATATTACTTCAACCAATCAAAAAGAAACTATCAGATATAATTCATTCCTGAACCTCTAAACCAATAACTGGACATCTTCTTTTACCTATTAGGCCAATGAGCTGGAAGGGAGGGGACAATCGACTTTACATCAGACCTTTCATCCTGCAAGACGACATATCCAGAGGAGACGTTTGAAGAGAAGCAACAACCATCCGACAATCAAGCACTGAGTATCCATCCACTGGTACAGTCTTTTTTCATAGCTTAAGAGTTTAATAAAATTATGTAAAATACTTACCATAGTAACACATCATATACACAATACATTTTTAGCCATCTTGTTTTGCTTGCATGTACTATGACTTTGGTGGCAGAGTGTTAAGAGTCTGTAAGTTTAAAGTGAAGTGCTTTACATTATTACTGTTAGTTTTATTGTAATCTTTATTGACATAAGGTAAATAAATTTGCCCTATAACCTAGACAGATGGCCTCAGGATGATCACTTTGAGAGAAAGAAACAATCATATCCATGGAGCTGATTTTTATAAAGCGCAGTTTGCTTTCCCTAATTTATTTCTTTTTGCTTCAGATTATTTCATGTTTAAACTCACATGAAATAATCTGAAGAAATAATAATCTGAAAAAGAAATAATTTAACCATAAAGTTTTTTTGTGAGTAAATATATACATATACATAGATAGACAGAATTATAGAATATAGTATATAGAATAGATAGACAGATAGATAGATAGATAGATAGATAGATAGATAGATACTTTATTGATCCCAGAGGGAAATTCAAAGATTCAACAATTATTCATATATTCAAGTAAAAAAAAAAAACCCTGTCATTACCTGCCTCATCCATATCATACCTAAAAATCATGTCAGCGTGTTTTCACATTTTTCAGGGCAATGTAACTTAGAGATGTACATTTACTCCCTCAGTCAGGTTTTCCAAATTTTCCTCCAGTTTCTGAGTTTGCTGTTTAACCTCCACTCTGACCACAGCCCTGATCATCTGTCTTTCTGGGTTAGCTCCTCAGGTGCAGCCTCTGCTCTCTTTATCTCTGCATCTGTCCTTTCTTCTCTGCACTTTTTCTTTCTTTGTGCATTTCGTTCCTCTGCCTTTCTTGCAGCATAAAAGTACTCAGCTGACGACTGATTAGATGCTGTCTGTTCTGAAATTATTGCATGTTATATATTATGTGACTAATCCCATGTTTGAACTGTTCTGATGCGACTAATCCCATGTTTGAACTGTCCTGATGCGACTAATCTCACGTGTTTGAACTGTCCCGATATGACTAATCCCATATGTTTGAACTGTCCTGATGCGACTAATCCCACATGTGTTTGAACCGCTGGTCATGGCCTCAGAAAATTGAGAAAAGAAAATTGTTTTCTGCTTGACATTGCAGATATATTTACTTGTATACCATATGCTGATTAAATGCAGAAAGGCTATGTTTAATCACTTGGTAAACATGCGCTCAACTGTGGCCAAATCAAAAACCTGAGATAAAAGTACTAAGCAATCCTGTTATTTAAATAAATCCTGTTACAGATTATATTTGATAGAGGTAACATGCTACATTTAGAATTCGACATAACATTAAATTACTCTTCAAGATATTGGATCATTTTATTTTCTAAAATCTACATAATAGAACCAGTGTCAACCAGTTTAACTCATTATGAAACAACCCTTCACTGAAAATCTCTCTTGCAGTATACATGATTTGTTTTTTTTGTGGGAGCATTCATATAGTCTATTATTTGTAGTACAGAGTACATCACCTCAGAGCCTCGTTCTCAGAATCGGAAGGAGCTACAGCGAGCGAAGGTGATTTAATTGGCTTCCATACATAGGAAAGACATAAGGAAAGCTAGAACCTATAAACACACTCTGAGCGATTCACATTCATATAAATTATTGTGAAACCCCACTGAACATTTCAAATGTAAACGTATCACACTCATCACATTTTACAGACCTAAGCACACATGACCACGTAAGAGCACAAGAAAACACCAACCTTCACCATTTATTGATTTTGATAAATTTTGAATTTGAACACCAAATAAGAACTATTTGTAGTGCAGTGACTACACATTATTTTTCAAACAGGCTTACAATTATACTATTGCTGATTTTTTTTTGTTAATCAGGCTCAACACAAAAAGAAAGCACTCATAATTACTATTATATTGAATGATGGCATATTTGACATCATCACCTGCTTTCTAAACAAGCAACACAATATCCTGCATTTACAATAACATCAACAAGAGTTTGCATTTTATGGTCAAAAAAACATGTCTGGTATGTCTGGTAAACTGTTTAGACTAAAATCAAAGAGAACCCCTTTTAAAATAATATATGTGTCTCAAAACCTAATACACATGTTGCAATTTCAGATATTTTAGACTGGCAGCTCCCACACAGACCAGAGGTTAACACAAACAGAGATTAACACAAACAGAGATTAACCCAAATCTCACACACACATAAAAGGGTCTTTACAGACACATAACTATGATGTATACCACACTATGATGTATACCACACTCCCAGCTTAGCCTGCTGCTAACTGCACCGTGTGGTGTATTTTTTTTATCTGCTAGCAAGCGTGGAGAGATCCGTCTTTCGTGGAACAGGGGAGGAAGAGGGGCCTGTGTGGGAGGGTGGAGGGGGTGAGGAGGTTGAAAAGACAAGGAGAAGAGTTTCCTCCTGCCACAATCTCAGCCCACCGCCACCCCACCTCTGCATCGCTTACATTTTCAGTGCTCCTGCTTCCCTTTCATGTACCCACCATGACACCCTCTGTCTTTGTGCCTCTTCCCTGCTCCCCACCACAACGTTTGCTCTCTTGCTTATATTCTCGCTCAGCTCTCTTCCCCTCAATCTCATTGAAAATCAGAGCCCACAAGCCTTTCATATTATTCTGTAAAATCAACAAGTCTATGTGTTTATAACCATATGGATTTGCATATGCCTCTTCCTAGTTTGTTCTTGAAGTTCACTTTCTCTGGTTGGGAGAATGTTCCTCTCACTGCGACTATTACTTCTGCTGGTTCTGCCACTCTCAGCAGCAGGTATGACACATTCAGAATCACACCACCATTACGGAACATCTACATCATTGTTTATGCATACAGCCAATCTGTCCACTGGATTTCTTCAGAAATTAGAAGATAAAGGATTAAACAGCAGCAGTTTTATAATTACCATTGAAAAACAATGAAAGCAATGAAGGGGGGGAAATATAAAAAGTAAAAAATATATATACATATAAGACACACATAGATCAACGTTAATTATTGCATATTGATGACTGTTGTGTTTCCACCACTACACAAAACCTCACTTTGGCTTTAATGCTTTCAAGGTAAGGGTTAGGGTTAGGGTTAGCATAGAAATGTACAGTCATGACTGGATATAGAAGTTAGGTCAAATGAGTCAAAAAGGATAAGGAATTATAGGAATGTATGTATGTAGGAATGTCAATTATTTTAGAAAATACTTTCAGAACTCGTTTCCAAAAGACATTCAGCAGCAACTGGGTCATAATGAGAAATATCACTTAAATGTTTAATACCTTCTGCAAATGAAATCTTCTTGTGATAATTCATTGTTACATCTCTCGCTCGCATAGAAACACCACAGGTGATTTTTGCACAACCAGGAGTTTCTGTAACAGTTCCCAGGAAAATCTTGAAAACAGAAGACAAACTTTATGTCAGATGGTATTTCCAGAGCACAACTAATGCACTGATATGGAGAAACCCTCATGGATCTATCAACAAAGGTTGAGTAAAAAACATTGTATATGTGTTTATTATTATTATTATAATTATAACTGTTTCTACAATTATTGTAATTATTGTTATTTTCAGGATCAGGAACTGAATTGACAGACAGAATCTCTTTTTCGCAAGACTTTTCTCTTGTTATTCAGCCAGTTTTGATCAATGACTTTGGACTTTTCATATGCGAACAATATTATTTTGTAAACCGTATTGAGACTCAATACCAACTGTACCCTGGTAAGACAAAAAACAAAAAACACTAAACAATATGTATTGAATGTAAAAGATATACCAAACAAACCAGTTAATGTGTAAATTGATACGAGAATAATGACAATAAACACTCATGGGAGTGTGAGAAAACAAAAAAGAGCAAAGCAGAAATGATTTTCATGACTTTCATGCCACCTGGTGGCCTGTAACAGGACAAAGACATGTAAGGGAACATACGTAATTTTATATAAGAGAACACAAATTTATATAAGAAGACACCAGATTATGTAAGAGAACACAAGTTTATATAAGAGAACACAAGTTTATATAAGAGCACATACATTTATATAAGTGAACACAAGTTTATATAAGAGCACATGAATTTATATAAGTGAAGATAAGTTTATATAAGAGAACAAGTTTATGCTTTGGCTGTCAAACCAGCCTCCTGTGGCCTCTGTGTGCTTTCTGTTGCATATTAAATTGCTGCCATTTAATGTTATGCCATTGGGCTGCATCTAAAGCACAACAATAACAACATAAAACTAAAATGTGTATGTTTTCAGTTACAATTACTATGAGAAAGCAACTGTTCACTGTTAAAATGCCGGCCTTCCCTGTCTCTCACTCCCTCAGTGATAATGCCCACCACGCTCTCTGTTTTTGTGGGTGACAAACTCTCTCTGACCTGTGAAGTGAAACCCAGTCCTGTTCACCCCACTGTAACATGGATTGTCCCCCATGGTACAAACTATCAGAGTAAATCAAGCCAAAACAATCACACAATATATGTGAACGATGTCTCTTACAAGCACAGGGGAGTCTGGATATGTGCAGTAGAACATGATGGACAAAAATTGCATGCCATAACTAATGTCACCATTATAGGTGAGTCAGGCAGTATATAGACAGCTGCACATTTTACTGTTGGATTCCTATATTGATCTCTGTAGTAAAAGTGAAGTTAAGATCCAGCTTAAAGTCCTGCTTGAGGTTCTTCATGTTGTGCATGTGGGCAAATGTTTATTTGAAGGAAAGGGAAACTTTCAATAGAGCCTGTAAGGACCATTCATGGGCCTTTTATTTTTACATACTTGAAAATATACAGAGCTTATAAATAGATTTTTTAATGATTTATTTAAAACCAACCTATATACTAAAAGCAATAATTATATTACAAATGTAAATGAATTAATCATTAATATGCATATGTAAAAACACACTCCATATCAATGTGTCTCTTATTTCTCCAGATCTCTCCCCTTCTCCGCCAGACCCCATCTACACCTCGCCCCACTCCTCTCGTCTCTCCATCCCTTGTTCCTTTGACTCAGACGTTTCCTGGTCTGTGTTGAATGGCAGTGGTGTGCAGGGAGGAAGCTGGAGCTTCTCCCCATTCGACCCCTCTAGACCTTCTCGCACTTTCCTCATATTAAATCTCACGACCCCAGCCTGGAGGGTTCCACGTGAGGTGGACACCTTTTTTGAAGAAAGGGTGTTGAAAGATCATGACCTGGCTGTGAACAGTTTTAATGTGTCTGTGCAGAATAGGGGGAACTACACATGCAGTCTGCAGTTTAAGCATGGCAAAACACTGAGCAGGAAGGTGCAGCTCGAGGTGCTCGAAGGTGAGTTAGATCAGTCAGAGGACTTACTCATATGGTAACGGGCAACTTCTTATCCAGTTACAATGGCAAGAAAAAGTCTGTAAATCCTTTCAGTTTTTGCATGATTTGATCTTTCTTCATATCTTAATAACAAATACAGACATACAGCCATTTCTTTAAAAACCGCCGTATCCTTATTGAAGATATGCATTTAAGAGTTAAGGTCACTGACAGCAAAAGCATGTACAAACTACATTATATAATTATGTTAATTAAGTAATTTGGGGATTTTTACATTCTCTACATTTCCTTTCTTCCTTTAGTTGTCTCCTCAGATTCCAATTCCTCTGAGGGTAGCACAGTGAACCTGACCTGTACTTTGGGCCATCCAATGCCTTCTGGTCTAGAAGTGATGTGGATACCCCCCAAAACTTCCACCAAAAACTCTCTGAATTTGCCCAAGATTCCTCACCTATCTATCCCTTCAGTGAGAGTCCAGGACAGCGGGGAATGGAAATGTGAACTAAGGAAGAATGATACAGTTCTTACGTCTGCTGTGATAATGTTGGAAATTGGTGAGTAGTGACACAGAGAAAGACAGTTATTGATAGAGTTGTAAAGGCATCGCTAACGCTGCTCTTTTGTGTTCTGATTTTGCAGCGAAGGATCATGTGGTTGCTTGGCTCGCTGGGGGCATCACCAGTGGTATTTTTGTTTTTGTCTTTATCACTATCATCATCGTTTGTAGGCGAAGACAGGTTCGTTTTGCTCTGTTAATATAATGAGTAATTAAGCTTTTTATATATATATATATATATATATATATAGATAGATAGATAGATAGATAGATACTTTATTGATCCCAGAGGGTTATTCAAGATATAACAATATTCACATAGTTGATAATATTCAAATAATATTCAACCATGTGGACTTGTTTATGGAATGTCAATAAATATTGCGGTTTCAGTAATGTCCAGCTGTCTATTTCTTTTTTTTACTCATAGCCAGTTCCCAACCATCAGGTCATTCTCTCCTGTCATACACTGCCTCATTTTTGATGCACCAGCTCATGCAACATCGGGGGCAGCATGACAATCAGTGGATGGCTAGGATTAGGGTTAGGGTTAGCATATGCATATTAATGGCTCTATCCGCCCTCTTCTGATACATGAGCTCACAGACACCCATGATTGGCCAGGGTTGTTGCAGTTGACAGAGGAGAGAGTATACCACCCAAACCTCCCTGAGGACAACCATTTTTGCTCTGAACTGCAGATAGCTGTGACATTATGAGGGATCTAGCTCACAATCTCCTGATGATAGAACAAGCTTTTCTGCTGTACCACTCAGGAACCCCACCTGTAACAATAAGACTAAAGGTGCACCACCTTCCCCCAACTCTTTCTCAGACAAGGAGGTGCCAAGAATTAATGACTGTTCAATTGTTCAGTCAATTTGTGATAAAATGCCCACTGTATCCATCTGAATATAAAGAGCTCACTCTATATCCTTAAATTAAGTCAGTCCCCTACATGCTTGTGTTGTTAAAGAGCTAATCTACCTCAGCTGAAGTAGCTTTTGTTTCACATAGTGGACTAACATAAGAAGACTCAGAGTTAAATTGTAATGTGTTCCCATACTGGTTTGTTTGTTCTAATTCTGAGTCTAATTCTGTTCTCTCTCTCCTCTCTGGCAGAATATGAAAAACAGAAAACAAAAAAGAAGATACTGCTGTTGCAAGAAGTGAGTGTTGTGTCTTCCTCAGCCACAGATACACAAATCTGAACATAATACAACTACAAAAATCTGCTGTTTGCTCAGTATTGTTGTGACTTAGTCCACAGGTCAAAGGTTTCTACAAAACCTGAGAGAAGCCTCTGTCCACAATCATCAGTCATTTTCAACTAGGAACTGGTCCTGTGTCATGAATGAAGCTCAGCAGGCTGGAATGATAAGTTTTGTAAATAGCAGCTACCAGAAAAGGCTGCTGCAAAACATGCTGAAAAAGTATCGTCCTTAGGAGTTCATTCCTTTAGGAGATAACTACAAATACTTGGTGTAATATAGTTGTACATTTAGTCATAAGATAAGTACTGAAATGTATTGTTGTAAACATATTGTTGAAAATTCACTAACCACCCATTTTGCTAAAGATATTTATTAAATATAAGCATTTCGTAACTTCACACATACTATAGCCCATCTATTTCCATGCACAACTTGTGTTAGCCACACAATGTTTTTTTGCAATATATAAAGTTTGTGACGGTATTCAGCAGTGACACTGATATATGTGAAAATTCAAATAACACTGGTGTATTCGATACATTCATTGCAATAAAACCCCATCATTGTCCTTGCTGTTTGGACAATAGTTTTCCTCCTAAATAACATCATTTCAACAGTGGTTATGTGATAGAAGGTGACAAGTGAAAAACTGGGTAGTTCGCAAAAATTGTGCGTGATAACTGGGTAACAGTCTGTAACTCTTTCAAATAAATTCACCTGTAACACAGGTGTAGAAAACCAAAGAATGTGGCGAGTGAGAACAGATGAAAATAGGTGTTTCTAATCAAGTGGGTGGTGAGTGTATAGTTTTGTATGCATGTACATCCAGTATACTTTTTAAGTAAAATTACCTTTGATATAAATACTTTTCATGTATTACTCTTTCCTGCTTACTCACACTATTATTTGTTGTTCTTTGAATTCTTTTCCTTCTCTTCTGACTGCTCATGAACACATTCATAAGAAATAGGTGTGTTAGATTTTTCTTAATAAATGGTTTTAGAAAGTATCCCTGGGTCCTCAAGCATTAAGGTAGGGAACACTTCAAAGCAGTAGTCAACAGTGAGATGATGACAAAACTGTTTGATCCAACAGTGTCAGTGGCTCACAAGTTTGTTTACAAGGAGTGCTCTGTTCTGCCTCAGAAATATTTAGAGGTTTTCAGTTATGTATAAGCTGGAAACACTGAAAAGGATGGATTTAAATTTTAAATAAGTGTAGGTTTTCCACAAACATTTCATTGAGCCAACCTATGACTAAACACAGACAGGCTATGTAACATCAGCTGGTGTGTTACACCCTTCGACTCGTGTGTGTGTTTATGTGTGTGTGCATCTGCTTTCTGTTTCAGCACCTGCTGGTCTCCCAAGTAAGATGATGTCATTCGCTGTGCAGACGAGACTGTGGAAGACGATGCATATAAAATGACTGGCAATGATGCTACCTAGACTGGGTCAGAACTGGTGTTGTGATATTATATAAACACACTGGTTCATGATAGTTTTATATATAAATTATATAAACACACTGGTTCGTGATAGTTTTATATATAAATTATATAAACACACTGGTGCATGATAGTTTTTGAACACACATTAGTGGTTTTTTTATGACTTCAGTGTTATAATTGTAACTTGTCTTACAAATTAACCACACACACACACACACACACACACACAAATACAGTTACACTATTTATTTTTACTGTGCCACTGAAATAGATACATGAACTGATTTTTTTTGTTAATGGCATTTTTCCCCAGAAACAAGAATGGTGAGAATGATTTTTTTCAATATTTAAAAACATATATGTATTGTATATGTTCATATCCATCACTATATATTACTATTATATATATAACACAAAAACTTTTTTTCCACTCATGATTAGTGGTTGGGTGAAGCCATTTATTGTCAAACGACTGTGTTTTCTCTTTTTAAATCATAATGACAACCAAAAACATCCAAATGACCCTGATCAAAAGTTCACATACCCTGGTGATTTTGGCCTGATAACATGCACAGAAGTTCACACAAATGGGTTTGAATGGCTACTAAAGGTAACTACCCTCACCTGTGACCTGTTTGCTTGTAATCAGTGTGTGTGCATAAAAGCTGAGTGAGTTTCTGGCATCCAGAGAGACTCTTGCATCTTTCACCCAGCAACTGACGGTTCTGGATTGTGATTCATGGGGAAAGCAAAAGAATTGTCAACAGATCTATGGGAAAAGGTAGTTGAACTGTATAAAACAGGAAAGGGATACAAAAAGATATCCAAGAAAGTGATAACGCCAGTCAGCAGTGATCAAACTGTGATTAATAAATGGAAAATCAGGGGCTCTGTGAAAACTAAACCACGGTCAGGTAGACCAACAAACATTTCAGCCACAGCTGCCAGGAAAATTGTTCGGGATGCAAAGAAAAACCCACAAATAACTTCAGCTAAAATACAGGACTCTGAAAACTAGCGGTGTGGCTGTTTCAAGATGCACAATAAGGAGGAAGAAAAATAACCCCCTCTGACGTCTACAGTGACCACATGATTTTCACTTTTCAAGACACCATGGGCCACTGTTTCATACTCAACACAAACTTTTTATCTCGCAGCTGAGGAACCGTTGTCCAAGTGTCTTCAGTGCCACTTGATTAGTTGCTTAGCATGTCAGCCAGTAATCACTAGTAACATCACCATGTTCAGGTCAACCTGTAAAACAGAACCACTGCAAAAGAACACCAACTGCAAAAAGCCAGTGGCACACTCAGTATAGGCAACAAGTGAATCAGCCATGATGGAAAAATGAGTATGCCACCTGGTGGAATAAGTTGCTTCAGTTAAGATGCGTGTTGATAGTATTTTGATCCTATGGAATGGTCTTCTGATGACTCGTGGAGGCTGCCGATATTGGAGTTGTGTAGTTATGACCAAAAATTAACACAAAAAATTTAAAAAATGAATAAAAGAAAATACAGCTCAATTAACTAAGAAATAGGGTACCACACAGCAGACTTAAGTATCATCAGAACTCCAGTACAAAACCATGGCATAGGCCAATTACCACGGGAGTTACTGGCAAGGATTCGGGTACTGAAGGAAGCTGAAGGGATGGATCATTAGGATTAACCCTAACCCTAGGCAGACTGGAGTTATATGGAATGACCAGAACATGCGGGTGTGTGTGTGTGTGTGTGCCCACAGCCATATTGATGTGCTGAAAATGTACAACAGGGTGAAGGTCAGACAAACTTACTGACTTTACCAATGTGTGAGACTCATAGAGGCAAGAAGTATTGAAAGAAATGTATCCAAAAAGGCAGTACAAAATGGGGTTGACAAAAGAGGTAGAAAAAAGAGCACAGACAAAAACCAGCAGGGGTACAAAAGGGAGGCAGGGTTAGGGTTAGAGGTAACCCTAGAGGCAGCTTCTAGAACAAATGCTTCACATAATCATTATACATACAAAAGAACAATAAAATACCAAAAAATGATAAATTATACTAAAAGTACAATCCATTATAATCTAGGCAAAAAATAACTATTAAAAGCAAGAGAAGTCTTTAAATGTTTTTTTTAAACATTGAGTGTCTAATATCATTAGAGATTATTCCATAATTGTGGGTCATAAGATACATAAGCCTGGTCTCCCTTTGATTTTAATTTAATAAGGGAGTCAAAGGTCACAATAATCTGAATAATTTCGGACAATTGGTAAGATTTGCCAATCTATCAGTGCAATTGCATTTTACAGAGAGATAAATCTAAATGGCATCCACATAAAAGTAAAAAGAAATGTTGACTGTCCAAAGGGTGCATATAAAATAAAAATGAAAGTGGAAAATAGAACCTTGAGGCACCCTGCTACTAACAGGTTTAAGAGGGGAGCAGAGGTCCATATGTGTTCAGTTATACAATATTTGGGATATGTAAAGTAAATGCGTGCATTGCGAGCATATTCTTTTACAAACCTGAACATTTCTGTGCTCATCACTGAACACTGATACACATCAGTAGAATGCTCTCATTTTTATATTTTGTACATATGCCATGATTTATTAAGCCTTTGCAAGGTTTTATACCCAAGACAAGTGTTAGTGCAGTTTTAAATTATAACCACTAGATGGCATCAGTCAATAATTTTCAACTAACTTTTATAGCAGAGGTGTGACTTGTACTAAGGCTAGGAAACACAGTAAAAACTGTATGACTAATCTACTACCATTTAAGAGAAAATGAACATAACTAGTTTTGTGAACAGTTTCTGTTTTAGCAGATGCAATAGAAAATTCCCTTTATCAAAACATCAGACCTTTGACTTAGGGGAGGTCTGTCACAGCTGTAAAACTTCACTATTACAATCCTCTGTAATTGTACCCAGTCATGGGAGGGAAAAACACCCTCTTTGTGTTTTTTTCTGTGGCCTTCAACTACTGTAAACAAACAAACTCAGGTGACACACATTTCAATATGTAGTATTTTTTTCCCCAAAAACATTGTTACAGCTGGTGTCTAGGGCCCTCTAATAAGATGAGGAGAGGAAACTATGGTGCTTTCTCTGAGATGTGGGTTTATTGGCAGTGGGATTGAGAATCAGTGACTGACAAGGCAAAATAACAAACAAAATACTGGTTACTGGTTTTGTTTTTATGACTGGGTTGCCATGACCAAGGTTGTAATGACATCCTGAATCCCCGAGGTTGGGGGGGGGTGCAATCTTTAAACCAGTAACATGTAGAACAATAATTAGCAACAATGACCTAAAATAACTATTTCTGTAGGAGATTATTAGTCTATCACATTGTTTGAGAGAAATTATGGTCCACTTTTCCTTACAATATGGTTTCAATTCATAGATGTTTGAGGGCATTCATTTCTTAAGAGAACCTCAGCATATCCAAGTGGTTGAGATCTTCATTTTAACTTTGTCATTCTAACCTTGATATTCTTTGTTCTACTCATTTGGATGTTGATTTTCTAGTCTAGGATTTTTCTAACCCTAACCCTAACCCTGGGTATTACCATCTTGTTGCATGCCCTAGTTTCGACTCACATAAAATGCAGGACAGACACCTTCATATTTGTCTAAAGCAGATGTTTTTATTTCATTTTTAAATTTTTCTATATTATGTGAGCTGTCCATTGTTTATTCAAAACTGGTCTATGTTGGCTACAGACAGCACAACTAGCTACAGATAATGTAACTTCAAATGTATACTTTTAAAATATTTATTTTCCCTCTTGCCCTCATGGGCAGTCTTTTTCCTTCAAGCTCGGGTCCACCAGAGGCCTAGGAGTTTGAGGATCCTGCATAGTATCCTTGCTGTTCCCAGGACTGATGGAGATCTCAGTTATTGTTCTGTTGGAGCAACTCTGTTGGAGCAACTCCCCCAGTTTGGTGGTCACAGCCCCTAGTGCTCCTATTACCACCGGAACCACCGTTGCTTTTACCTTCCACATCTTTTCCAGCTTTTCTTTCAGCACTTGATATTTTTCACGCTTCCAGTGCTCCTTGTGTCTGATGTTGCTCTCACATGGGATTGACACAATGTCTGGTTGGTTAGCCATTACCATTATCAGTTTGTATCTGGAAGTTCCCCAGGATCTTAGCTTGGTTGTTCTCCACCAATTTTATTTAGGGGGGTCCCACTTTGACCTTGGGACTTCCAGTATATTATGCCAGCCACTTTATGGTGTTTCATGAACGCTCTGCCTGCCAGCATGTTGCACTTCACTATTATGTGCTGGATCGTCTCAGGGGCATCTTTGCATAGTCTGCATCTGGGGTCCTGTCTGGTGTGGTACATCCCAGCCTCTATTAATCTTGTATTGAGAGCTTGTTCCTGTGCTGCCATGATTAGTGCATCTCATTAGTGCATTAGTGCATCACTAATTGTCTTTCGGTCAAGCTTTTTCCAGCGAGTGGTACAACTTTTCCATATCAGCTACTTCAGACTAACTTTCCAGTTTTCACTGACTTTGCAAAAATGGTGAGCCATTCCAAATTGACTGAAACCCTCTGGCAGCAGACTGTTCAGATGAAGGCCAAAGGAGTGACCCTATCAGCCATAGCAAGTTGGTTGTTCCAAGTCTGTGATTTCTAGAATATTGCATCTTTACAACATTGCAAAAAGTCCCCCAAGAAGGCTGGTAGCCCATGAAAGACAAATGCAAGAGAGGACAGGATAATGCAAAGAATCTTCATGGCTAATCAGTTCAACGCGGTAGCTGGAATTGCTTGCCAGTTCAGTATTGAACAGGGTAAGGATCTATCTTGTCCTACAGTGTCTCGACGTTAAAGAGCATTTGGACTGAAAGCCCACTTTGCAGTGACCAAACCTCTCATTAGCAGAAAGAATCAAAAAACTAAATTCCCTTTGCTGAGGAGCATGTTGTGTGGACAGAGGAGAAGTGGTCCAGAATTCATTGCAGTGATGAAAGCAAGTTTAATTTATTTGGGTCTGATGGGAAGCATTATATTCGTCGACAAACTGGGGAAAGACTGAACCCAAAGTGTGTAAAGAAGTCAGTGAAAGATGGAGGAGGAAGTGTCATGGTTTGGGGAATGTGTTTGGCAGCAGGAGTTGGACCTCTCATACAGCTACATGGAAGAGTGAATGCAAGTGTGTATCAGAACCTTCAACAACACGTGGTTCCTTTCTTGCGTTCATCCCTCAATCAGCCAGCAATTTTCATGCAGGACAATGGGCCCCAGTGACACAGCAAAACAGGTAAAGCAGTTCCTTGAAACTGAAAACATTGAAACAATGAATTTGTCAGCCCAGAGTCCTGATCTAAACCCAATAGAAAACATCTGGAAAATCCTTGGTGACAAAGTTATGGCCAAGAAACCAACAACAGTCACAGAACTGTGGAAAATACTGGAGGAAGAGTGGACCAAAATCACAACAGAGCGGTGTGGGAGACTAGCGATGTCCTGTGGTCACAGATGTGCTGAAGTCACTCAAAGCAAAGGCCTGTACACTTCCTACTGATTACTGACTGTTGTAACCTTCAGAAAATTTAGTTGTAATCTTACTCTGTGCTGCAGTCATTGCTGTTCTCAAATTATGATCGCATTTTTTTGCAAAATAAAGGTTTCATGTTGATATACTTTGGTTATTTTGTAAAACACTGGCAGGGGCATGGTGTACCCCTTACAAAAAATCATTCAAATGTTGATCAATGTAGATTACATTATTTCTGGAAAAAAAAAAGTGTTCTTACATTGTTCTCAAATTGTGTGTGTGTGTGTGTGAGAGAGAGAGAGAGAGCAGAGTTGCATTAATTTCCCCCCAAGATCTTGTGTTGATAATGGGAGATTTGGACCACTGTGCAAAGTCTTCTACAACATATCCCAAAGATTCTCAATGTGGTTCAGGTCTGGACTCTGTGGTGTCTAGTCCATGTGTGGAGATGATGTCTCATGCTCCCTGAACAACTCTTTCACAATTTGTCATCTTGGAGTATGCCCATGCTATCAGGGAAGAAAATGTATGGGATAACCTGGCTGTTCAGTATATTCTTTGGTCACATACCATTTCTGAACCTAGACCTGACCAACTGCAGCAACCCCAGGTCATAGAATTGCTCTCACAGGCTTGTACGGTAGGCACTAGGCATGATGGGTGTGTCACTTCAGCCGCCTCTTTTCTTACCCTCATGTTCTCATCAGTCTGGAACAGGATAAATCTGGACTCATCAGAACACATGACCTTCTTCCATTGCTCCAGAGGCCAATCTTTATACTCCCTGGCAAATTGAAGGCTACACAGCTGTTTAGTCCCAATCCCCTGGGTTCTCTTCACATTGTGCATGTTCTTACTTTCACTATTAAACACATCCTACCGTTTTGCTATGATTTGATTTCACCAAACATTTAAATGATTGCCAATCACAATCATTTAAGTTTTTTTTTCCGACCACATTCTTTCCTCAAAGATGGTGTTTCCCCACTGTCCTTTTTAATAATGCATTGGACAGTTCTTAACCTGATTTTACTAGCTTCAGCAGTCTCTTTAGATGTTTTCTTTTCATGGTGCATGCCAATAATTTCACCCTCCTGAAACAGATTAAAACCTTTTCCACGACCACAGGATGCGTATTTTGCTATGGTTGTTTATCAAATGAGAAGCTACTCACTGTATCAGTTAGGGTTAAATAACTTGCTGCCAGCTGAAACAGTAACTCATGCAGTAATTATCCTCTTACATCTTACCAGGTGGTGCACCTTTTTTTTTGGCCAAGCAGTGTATATATGACAGATGGGGTCTAGAGAATATTTGTTATAAAGTGGAGATCATCATGGTCTCAATGACTCAGACACTTTCTCAGGTACAGTGGCTACAAACCAAACCCAACTCATCACCCTTCAACCACCATGCTTGACAGTTGGTATGAGGTGTTTGTGGTGAACTGGTCTATTGTGACTTTGAAACATGTCACTGTGCATATTGATCAGGTATCTCCACGCTGGGCTTATCAGTTTAAAAATGATCTAGAACAGGAGTGTAAAACTCAAATACACAGTGGGCCAAAATTTAGGGTTAGGGCCAACATTGAACAAATGAACCTTTTAATATGGACCCATGCAAGTTTTGCTTTAACATTGAATATGGAACAAGCAACACTTATATAACTTAATAGTGCAGACATGCAAAATTTTAAAATAAAAAAACCATATCAAAAGTGTCGTCTAATGTTGTACTCCTTAGTTACAGACATGTTGGCTCCACAAACAAGACAAACAGATCTGTCTTTTACATATGTAAACAGATATTCTACCTCCCATTTGTCCAGAAAAGTTCTGTTTTCTGCCTTTCTTTTTGCCATTTTTGGGAAGGGGTAACATGGTGACAATTGTAGCATGAGGTCACGGCGTGGTCTAAAAAAGAGACACGTGGAGGCAGGGTGAGCAGGGGCTTTCCTGCTGAAGAACGGATCGCTACCGGGTTGGGTGCGTAATGAAAGGCGCGGAAAACCTGCGGGTGGACAACTCGCCCGGCTTGCAACAGCAGTCGCTTCAACCAAATGGGAGCACGCTAATGATGTCATCAGCGCCAAAGCAACAGGAGGGCATTATGGGATTTGTAGTATTAGTGGTGAATGCGCTGTTACAGAGGCGCCGGCGCTGTATAATACCAGTGGGCCAGCTCCAATAGTAATTTGATATTGCCTCGCGGGCCAAATATAATTACACTGCGGGCCAAATTTGGCCCACGGGCCAGAGTTTGACACCCATGGTCTAGAACACTTGTAGTTTGATCAGATGTGACTTTGTTCAGTTTGTTCAAACCTAAGTCATGCTGCTATATTCTTTTCAGAGAGGGGCTTTTTCTTACCAACACTTCTGTGAAAGCCATATTTTTCTGCTGTTTTCTAACTGCGCTGTCATGAGCAGAAATATTTTATTTGCTTACAGAGGCCTCTAGGCAGCTTGCATATTAAACAGTGGGCTTTGAGTCAAGTCAAGTCAAGTCAATTTCGCTTTTTACAACACGTTGCCACAAAGCCAGTTTACAAATACATGGGTCCAGATCCCTTATGAGCAAGCCAGGGGCGACAGTGGCAAGGAAAAACTCCCTGGACAGGG
>JAOYMR010000007.1:2691989-2708074 GCA_025802075.1 Tenebrosternarchus preto | reverse complement strand
GGCCTCAGGCCTAGGAATCGAACCCACGACCCTCCGGTCACTAGACCGGTTCCCTAACCACCAGACCATGACTGCCCTGTGGCCACTAATACAGTTAGTAGCCACAGATTCAAAGCCTGAATTCTGTTGAATATTTTATTTAATATATTTATGTAAGTTCCATTGAAACACTGCTTCATTTTTCATAGTGCAAGTAATTTTAAACTTATTTACATCACCAATGGTGGAATGGTGTTTTATTGCTATATAATGGGTACTTCATACAGTGGGTTATATTAATGGTAGTTATGTTAAGTAAATTTTTAGACTGGGAAATTTTGAGATCTTTTCATTTCCTATATAAATATTTTGTAGGTTAGATATTACGTTGGATCTGATTGGATATTATCTTTCTTAAGTTCAAATGTTTCATTTTTGTATTTATTTGATTTTTTATTCTCTCAAATGCCACATTTTGGGTTAGCTGTGAGAATGATATAAAATTGTTGTTGAAATGTATTACATGTTCTCTTTATCTCTTTGTCTCTTTTTAAGCGTTGTGCATTTGATTATGTGTTGTAGCTGGTATATTAGCGAAACTGTTGAAAATTAGGAGCATAGAAGCATGTTTTCAGAAAAGTGCTAAGTTAATAACATTCTCATCCTTTATATGGAATTAATCAAATTTGTATGTCTGTACGCAACTTTGCAACCGCAATGTGCATAGCCATTTCATAATTATTTGTTTGGACTCCCCCACATTTAACATAAAATATTAGTTCACATTGCGCTGTTTCTATTGCTTTGCGAAAGAATCCATTCCACTTGATCGATACAACTTGCCGCATGCAAATGAAGTGAATGGTCAGTGCAGTCAGTGCATAGACAGTAAAGGTGCATGTAATGAAGGCTGCATGATGGCATGTTAATTATGAATTTTTTTTTAAACATATAGTTGAGTATCACTATGGCAAATAAAATGAATACACAAAATAAAAAGTAAAATGCACCCATTGTTGGTGATAAATTGTGTAACATATAATTTCGTTAATGCAGTGGGTTTAAAAACAGGCTGATGAATATATGGACTAGGTGAATTGTTTAATCTTTCTCTAAAATAGCAATTGAATTAAGTCACTTTTATAGGTAAAATTGTGTTTAACAACCTGTTAAAATGCACCAGAATGCAGGAAATTACATCTAATTCTTTAAAAATCTTCTGGGGTAGGTGAAAACTGAAAAGTATCTCTCACTACACGGACTCAAATGGGGTAGAAAAATCTAAGTACTGTGGCTCCCTCTAGTGATCAAATGATAAAATGTGTTTGTGTGTCCTCTTTCAGTTCTGGTGCTGTTACTGTGTTTCATCCTGACTCTGGCAGCACCTTCCAGTGAGAGTCAGTGCCCTGGAACAAAACAGGAAAACAACCATGTCATCTACAGTCTGCCATCCTTCATCACCAAGCCAATGCAGGACCCCACCTGCCAGTCCCAGTGGTCTATTAATGTAAATACTCCATCCAACCAGCTCTCTACCTCAGCCTCTGTCCACAGTCTCGTGAAGTTGTCATGGGTCTGAAGTTGTCATAGATTTGTCATTTTCACATCTCTCTTAGAGCAGATTCGTAGCAGCTAAATCTTGGAAATGTCCATTCTGAACAACATTCCAAAGTCATTATTTATTTAAATGACCAATTTCATTTACGTCTACAGCTAGTAGGCCAACACTGTCCAATGGCCAATGAAATACAGAAATTGTAACGTCAGGCACACTCATGGATAATGCAGACTGTTTTTTAATTGTAGACAATAAAACCAAAAGCTTAGACAGATAACAGGCCAAGATTAATACACTGACAGTGGAATCAGAGAAGCCTGAAAAAGCAGTCTGAATAACAGCTAGAAAACCAGCAACAGGCAATCTAATCCAAACAGTGAAAATCCAAAAATAGAGCCCAAAGAACTTGAATACCGGTCAGTACACATACGAATTGGTTAGAAGTAAAAGTAAAAAGCCACAAAGAAACCACTTGTGATGCTTTAGAGTAACTGAGACAATATTTTGCCATATAATGGCGATGACACAGTTTATATAGGAAAGTGAAAGGAGCATGTGAACCTAATCAGTACATAATCAGTAAAGGCTACAGACCAGAGGGCTGCTTGACAGAAATCTGGACTTTGGGATTTGCTTTTAAACAAGTTGGCATTGTAAACATTCTTATATCTGCCTGTGTCACTCTAGTTCATTCCTCTTATTTCTTCCTCTGGTCTTCTGATCTGATCCCTTATCCAGGAAATGGCTGTAGTCTTTGTCCAGAACGGAAACATCAGTTTTATTTCTCCAGTCATCTCTGCCACGATTGCATCCGTCACCGTGGACACCTGTTATGATCCGACTTTTCACATTACCTGCCCAGACAGTGATGTTTGTATTTTATAATTCATCCTCATCATATTTACTTGAATATAGGTGTCAAATGAATTGGCGACATTGTGTTACGTATACAGAGACACAACTGATACATTTAGTAAATTTGTCTTTCTTTTTTGTGCAGTTTACCAAGACCCTACAGTGCTCATGTGAGTATCTTTGGTCTTGTTTTGTTTTTGACAGTTTATCATATTGCAGTGTGTCTATGCTGTAATGCAACACTGAAAGAGTATATAATCCCCCCCCCCACACACACACACACATTACAACGACTGCTGGCCACCCCAGGGTCCAATTTCTCGAATACTACTTGTCTCTCATGTCTGTTGCCTGTTTCGGAATTTGTCTTGCCCTTTGTTTTGTATCTATGCTTCTCTGATAAGATCCTGTTGAACCTGTCTGTCTGTATTATGTGTTTTTGCCTGTGTCCCTTTTACATTTGCATTTACATTTACATTTTCGACACTTAGCATACACTCTTATCAACCTCAACCCTGATTTCTGCCCAGGCGTTGAGTTTATATATCACTCATCCAAGACCCATCCCTGAGGGGAAGATCCTTCATTGGCTTCTCCTGAACTTTGGAACTATTTACCACAATCTCTTTATAATGCTTAAAACAAATCTTATCCCTCCCAAAATAAGGCATCCTTGGGTTTGTGAAAGGCAGTATATAATTTGAACTTATTGTTGTTGTTGCTATTGTTGTTGTAATAAAACAAATAGCATTTCACAAAGGCTGAGGTGGAGAGGGGATCTCTGGATGTATGTCAGGCAGCCAGATGAAAATGTGAACTATGACTCCACTCAAAGATTAAATCTGTGCAGTTGGTTTGGTGAAAGTAAGTATAGGAAGTTTAGTCATACACAGCAGCAAGTCTGTATAGTCTGTACAGATTTGCTGATTTGCTGAGAGGAAATAGAAGCTCCAGGAGCAAAAAAAAAAAAAGAGGAACCGAATCTTGTGACATCCCATGCTTATCTAGGGTTTCTTCCTGTTGCATGTTTTTCTGTTCCCATAAAACAGCTACCAACATTGAGAGTAAACAACTGAAGATATTATGCAATTAATACAATCATCTTCTACAAATGTTCAGCACACACTACAGACATTTTGTTCACTTTCTTTTTACATTCGCTGCCAACCTTGCAGAGGCTTCAAGAGCTTGCGTACACAAAGCTATACTGGCAATTAACTCTGGACTTAGTACTCGAGTTGTTTGATGATGTATTGTTTGTTTGCAGGTGAAAGGTCTGACCCCCCAGTGCCAGATAAAGGTATGGAACATTCATGGCTTCATATAAACCGAATGAAAATGTGAAGCTTGATATCAGTGTTTTGCTTGAACTATGCAGTTCTACCCCCTCCCCCTTAAAAATGCTGTATGCCAGTCTTATGAAACCAGAGTGGTTATATTTTCTGGGTCCAGCACTATTGTTTCTGTTAATATACAGCTCTCTGTGTATAGCATTATGTGTTCCATTTAATTTGCTATACAATGTACAATGTAATACAATGCGTCAGAGAGTCAACATCAGAGGGCTGAGCATGCATATCTGTAGAAGTATACTCTCAAATATTTATTTCTGCAATGGAAAGCAAATTGCCCTACCTTATGAGTCACCGTGGGAAGTTTTTGCCAAGGCTCATCTATACACAGATTTCTAGGCAACCAAAAACGGTGGATTCCCACCTAAAAAAAATCCAGAAGAATGACGTATTTTACCCTTGCAAGTTCTTCACAAGAACAGTTGCACCGAAATGTGAAGCGTCTTGTACAGCATTGGTATGCAACCCTTCCTGTTTTTGTTTTAGGAGTGTCTTCTCACAGTGAATGGACTTCATCCGTCTCCAGTGAGTAACAGTGTGTGTGGATTTTCTTCCTTTGTTGAGCAATAAGAACCATTTTTATAATAATAAGAACATATTTTTTTTCCACTTTACAGAGTGGCTGTTGGCTGTCATCTTTTACATTTTAATATTTTGAGGTATGTCTATATCTTTAACTATTAAACATTCTGTAAACAGAAAACGGTGGGGAGGAGCATATGTATTTTCATATATATTTTGGGGTGTGTTTTTTTTTTTTCGTGCATGTTTAGTTCTTGCGTAGTAGTTTTAGATGCGCATGTGTGTGGGACAAGTAAAGCATAAACCTGTTACAAGTTACAACATTACAAGTTAGTCTTCTGTCACACATTATGCTTTGTTAAAAGACAACACTTTCCACATCACATTGAGACCTTCAAAACTGAGACCTTGTTTGTTCAAAATGTAGTGTCCTGCTCCCTTCAGTTCAGGAGGCTTTGGGTAATGTCATCAAGCTTAATCCAGCCTTCCAAGGTTAGGCCAATTTGTTGCATTACCCTGATAATATAAAGCTTTGCATCATATAAAGTTTCTTTCTTTTTATATCCCAGTGTGTTTACTTTAAGGGAAGTTGTCTGAAACTAAAAGTGCCATTATTGTAAAACAGTGAAGCACACATACCTAAAAATTCCTGAAAATATGCAGATGCAGCATGTTATCAGGGGAAGTTCAATTTAGTGCCAAGACTAAGCAAGAACTCCAGGGCTGTGTATATGGACAGGCAGCCAATCAAGAACCTCTGTTAGGTCCTTTAGGCTTCTAAAGTCTCCACCATGTTTCTGTTGCTATAAATGCTGAACTACTTCCCCAGCTTATTATAACACTTGGTTTGTTTGTTTGCAGAACTGACCATGGATGACAGTTAATCATTTGCTGTCATAATAACAATGAAATGATAATGTGGTGATGACAAATGTCAATGCCTGTTAAATATTGCAGCCCTTGCAATGAAGCAATTGCTGTTATTATTATTATTATTATTATAAATATTGTTATTATTATTATTATTATTATTATTATTATTGGTATCATAAGATTACTGTAATTATTAGAAATGTATATATTAGTATATTAATTATACATAATATAAAATAATATTTAATAATGTAATAGTATATACTATATGCTAATATAGTGTATACATAAAATATATATTTCACAGGTGAACTGTTAGAACATTCATTGCTAAGGGTCAAAAATGTAAAAATATAATGTGTAAAGAGGGTAGGGTGGTGGAAGCTCACTGGTTAAGGCACTTGACTAGAAATCAGAAGGTTGCTGGTTCAAACTGTTGAACTGTTGGGCCCCTGAGCAAAGTCCTTATAATGTAATGTAAAGAGGGTGAGATATGTATTACCTGTAATGCTGTTCAATAAACCTTTTTACCACTAAATACATGTTACAGAGATGTGTTCATGCCTTCCATTTCCAGCATATGCAGTTTCATTTTGCTTTAGAAAGAAACATCTTGCATTCATTTTAGGGCCAAGGTGTGCTGAAACAGTTTTACAGCGGTCTGGTCACTTCTTTGGTAACTTCTCTGCTTCTTGGCTATAATCAAGTAGACCATTTAAATTATGGATTGTGGGTGAACCACTGTAAGGGGAAATTGTTATTAAGAATTAATCTGTTTTGTAATGTTTTGAAATGTCAAAATTTAGTTAAGTAATGGGATTTGCAGTTATGGCAGGGTAATAAGGGGTTTAAACAAGTATCACAGTGTAATCATCATTACCTAATTGAGAGTGAAATTTGTAACACTATTAAGACATTTTGACCACAGAATCTTGTACTAGAAGCATGGGACCCAAAACATAAACAGGGTTTTAACATTCCTCATAACATCCCCCATTATGCTGCTTCATATTTATTTCTACGTCTCAAGAAAGTTTTAGACAAGCTTACAGTATAATTCAGTTGCTGTGGACTCGACCTCCCAGACGTGCACGCGAGAAAGGACCGCGTGGGTGTCGCATAGCAACCGCCTAGATTTGTCAACAGCAGGTGAAAAGTAGGTGCTTTTTTTGAAAACTATGGCTAAGCACAGCGGTCTTGAGAAACCCGACAAAGGTGCATTGTTACATGCATTAAACCCCGAACAGCAGGAAAAACTGCACCAGTTCAAGGTAATGAAAGTGGTATACTAATTTCTGTAAGTGGTATACTGAAATAAACAAATTACAACTTCGAAAAAATGTTAGCTAGGTTAGCTCTCCTAGCTGGCTAGCTACGTCTAGGTCATGTTGAAAGTTTACCATCATATTTGCGTTAATCCCAGTGGGGAAAGCAATAACTCCAATAACATTACCGTCAGATTTTTTAAACGGGCTAGCTAGATTGTGGAGGATATTGTTGTGAAACGAGTTGTTTACCTGCAAATGCTTGATAATTGTTTTTCCGTGATATCTCCCCGTAGATCCAGACGAGAATAGCGAACGAAATGTATTTGAGGGCTCATCCAGAGGTGGAAATTCTGCTGAACGATTTTCTAAGGTAGCTCCAGATCAGTTAACCAGATCAGTTAACCATGAACAAGATGAATCCAAAACAAATTAGTGTTACTATGGAGAAGACAAGCTCTATAGTTTGATAGCTTAACTGTTTTCCTGGTCATTGTTGACTGGGTTTGAAAACATTTAGTTTTCAATAGACCTTTTAAGGATATTTGTATCTAGGTGGTACAGTTTTGTTTGTTTCTCTTCAATGTTTGTGTTTTCCAGCAATCTTAAAGACATTCAGTTGCCATAAAAATCCAGTACTTGACTAGAAACTTTTCAGTAGTTCTGATGCACCCTGATGTTATGTTCAATCCAGTCTGATGTTCAGTCCAACTGAAGTAGTGATCAACTGATTGATTGGCTGGTTCATGAGGCCCATAATCGAAAAACAATGGCAGTAGCCCTGTCAGGCTTCTGTGAAGCAGCTGAACCCATGCCGAGAAGCAGTCTGACCAATGGTTGCCTGTAGGACACATACATGACCAACTGTGGCATGCAAAAAGGCAGGACCTGTAAAGAGTGATGATGAATGAACACCCACACGAGTGTATGGCAACTGAAGAAAGCAAATGTCCACATGAAAGAAAAGCCAAATCCTAGATATTTTAGAAATCCCAGCCAGACAAATTTTGTTTAGGTCCCCAAACAAAAGGACATGTCCAGGATAAAGAGGATGTATGGTCACCTCATTAAAATCTATTAACCACACTTAGAGTTGAATGACACAGGGTCTTTGTTTGGAAAACAAAATATAGGAGTTTCCGACCAGCCATTTATAAAGGCAGCCAGTAGATGTTGAATGGCAGTTCCACATACTTAAATGTCATATAAAGATTATCTACTTCAGAATAAATAGATTCCTATGAGAAATGTGCAAGTGTATTATTTGTATGACAATTTCTAAGTGAAACAATAATTTCACACCCCTTCTTTGTTTCTCTTTTTCTCTCTCTTTCTATCTCCTCCATCAGAGATGTGTTTCTTAAAAAACCCACTGATATCCGTGAATTTGCTGCAGGTAAGAATTTTCTTTAATACCTTAAATAAAAAAAATTTAACCGGCAGGCTGCATAACTGAAATTTGCTTATGTTGACAAGAGATTGGAGTCAATTCATGATCAATAATCTCACAGTCAGTGTGTGACTGTGAAACAGATCAGTGTTCATCTTGAGACCTCGTTATCTGGCCTTTGAGGCCAGTGTGGTGACTTAGCCAATCAAATTAAGACAATGATCAGACTTGTTATGGCCACAGAGGATTCAAGCCACTGCACAGGCAAATGTGAAGTAGATTAGTGTATTTGGACTGGACTGAAGCTGCAATATTGTGTTGTCTTACTCATTTTTGGTGGTTCATAAATGGAATAAACAGCTTATTTAAGTCTATGAGCAAGTGTATGTGTGATTAGAGTACAAGTCTTTTGAGTTTTCAGAATGCCCTAGAAGCAGCTCTGTCATGCATCATGCGCTGGACACTTGGCTGTGGGACAGGGGCTGTATTACTTGGGGACTGAACTAACTCCTACTGTCTCTCTCTCTCTCTCACTCTCTCTCAGATCACTTCAGTGACCCAGACCTACCAAGGAAAATCCAGGCCAAAGTGAAAGACAATGCTGCAGTGAAAACATGACCTGTTTGTTTGTTGTTGTTTTACACTGTATGTTTCAAATAAATTGTGACAAAGGCAGTGATTTCATAGTGTTTTGACATTCCTTCCTAACCAGTGAGAATGCATCCTCTAATTAGGACCACTAGGTATTGGTATTTGAGTTTGTTAAAAGTACTGTCACCAGGGGAGAAGACATGGTTATACCAGCTTGTTTGTTTGATAAGACTATGGGGATCAAAGATGCACAGCACTGAGCTGAACATTATGTGACTGTCTATAGCAAGAGTGCAGTGATATTACAATCACACCTAGTGCTAAAATGATTCTGTCTTTCTCTGTAGGGAAACTCAATGACAATATTATCTATCATCCATCTGAGATGTTTGTGTCATAACTCTGCTGAGAGTTTGCAGTCACCACGTATAATGAACTGGGAACTCTGAATAGGCAGCATTTCTGATTATACAAGGGTAGATTATTTGTAAAATGAAAATATGAATGTTGATTACTTTTATTTGTAGTGTTCAGATGCTTTAATAAAGCGTTTTTCTTGTGAGTCATGTTTCCAAATTCACTGACGTAGAATTGGGAAGTTTGTATGGTATTAGAATCAGTGACAGGCTGTACAGTATCAAAACATTTTTCTTTGATCCTGTCCAAAATGTATATTACTGTGGAGAAATATAACCACAGTAAATTACTGTAAAATGTATATAAATGTGATTGTAAATGTATAAGCTTTATCTTTTAAAAATCACTTATCAATATTTTAGTTCTATGCCTTGTTTTTTTAAAATAATTTGGTAATTTGGATGAATAAATTCCTTGCTAGTAGCTCGAGTGTGAATTATTACAGGTTATATTTTAAATTGCTCCTAACAAATCACAGAGGGACCCTGGTCAGTTGGTGTTCATTCAAACAGAAAGAAAGCTAACTGTTACTGTGAAGTCCCACTGAAGTTCAAGTGCACACAGACTCAAATGACCACTCATTTCTCTGTGGCCCTGGAGTAGTGGAAGGAGTCGAGAGTTGATGACATGACACAGACCTGTTCCTCCTGACACATGTAGGTTGAATCTATCCAGCACATCCCATCCCTCAATCTGCAGATGAACCAATATAAAACACTGTGTCACGCTGCCAGCCAGATCTGACACTCCAGGGAGCGTTAAACGTTCCCAACGTTCTGATTTGCCAGAGTACTGATTGTTGTCATATGCTCCCCATTTAGCACTACTTATAGCGACGCTTCCTGTTTACTCTTGCCGAAGTATTGACGTATTTCCTAGATGCGTACTGAGCGTTATCCTGATTGTTGCCTGGTTTCCGACCTGCTTTGTACCTCGACTTTCGCCTCTGTCTAGCCCTTGTTTGTCTTGTTTGCCCAGGGGGATTGATAACCTGCTTCCTGGACCGTGACGACTACGCACCCACCTGCCCCTCAGTTTTATATTGCTAATGTCTCTCTGGTTACAAACTTCTGCTTGTTTGCTGGTTATTCTGATGAATGTCTCGGTTAAACAAACATTCCCCTTTTACATCTGCGTACGTCTCATCTCTATTCACCCGAGCCTAACAGTTTGTCATAGGTTTTTGTTATTTTTTGTAATTGAATGCTTTTAGTTGATAGACTGTATGTCATGGAAACTAGAAGTCAGATTTAAATGCACTGTTTTTCTGTATATGAATTCCGATGGGATTCTGTTCTTAAAGGTATCCAAGCAGCCCTCACAAACCCTCAATGGCAGAAGCTGGTATATGGCTTGCAGGCATGGCTACGGAAATCATAATAACAATGGAACATAAAACCTAAATTTAAAACCTGTGAAGGGGATGCCTGCAAATAGAAGGGGGCAAGGTGTTAAACTCTAAGAAGCACAATGTGTGTGTGGGTTTGCGTGTGTGCATGTGTGTATATGTATGTGTGTTTGTGTATATATACATGGCTTGTGATCCTATGGTACCAAGTAGGCGTCTTCCCAGGGACTTGAGCAGTGTCCGCTCAATGGCCAGCAGAGCTAGGCTGCTTAGACAGACTTGGCCTATTGTGTTGCAAGTGTAAGCCTTTTTAAACAAGAGAAGCTCCTTTCTACACCTGCCGATGTAGCTCCAATTGTTTCCAGTAACAATAACAGTTTGTACAGCTGAGGCACTGTACTGTCCAACTCCATGTCTTTTAGAAAAACCAAGAAATCACACAGCTTTCCCCTGTTACCCTGTAAAACATTCCATTGCACCTTGTGCTGGAAAACTCCCACTGAAGTTCAAGTGCACACAGACTCAAATGCCCATTCGTTTATGTGTGGCCCTGGAGTAGTGGGAGGAGTCGAGAGTTGATGACATGGCACAGACCTGTTCCTCCTGACACATGTAGGTTGAATGTATCCAGCACATCCCATACCATTCACTGAATCTTGAGAACACTGCATTCAGTATGTATCTTTATTTCATTATGGTGTGAGGCTGATGCAGTTTGCATCCTAATTAATACTTTTGAACAAGACTTTGATATTGTGAATATTCTGAATACGTAGATGCTGCCAGATCATGCTCTTATATATGGGAAATATGTGTATTAACCATTATGACTTTTTAAGGTATAGCCTCTTGGTTGGTATACCTTGGCAGTTTGTCTTTCGACTTCACTCACAAAATCCGCGATGGGACTGATGGGACTGATTAAGTGAACAAAACATCAGTCAGTCAAAACGGAAAACATTTTGCAGAAAACCCGCCCACAGCTCCATTCACCCCCAAAGACGCTCAGGCGGAACAAAATCGTGACATTTATCCAATGACTGGCGAGTTTCAAAGCAATAAAAAAAAGAATGCAGTCCCGTTATTGAGAACAGGTGCACAGCTTATACAAATGCATTGAGGCTACAGGAGTGTTTGAGTACATAACAAAATTGAGTGAGTTGATGTGTGATAAGTAGCTGATTTTGAACAAGCTCATCTTCGAGATGAATGTGTTCTAACACGTTTGTAGTCAATGAAATTGTACAGAAATGTAATGATCCATGTTTCATTCTGAATTAAATGTCTCTCTATCTGGTGTTTGGGCTGACTCAAGTCCTACTGGGGTCTAAACTATTTTCTAGACTGTTCTTCAGCCTTAAGCATACCCACAACCCACCTTCCTATCTGACGGACAGACCCAGACCTGAACATCATCTAAACACCTTCTCCATGGAGGCCACTTCTTGGAATTTCTTACCCCATCCTTAAGACCAATCATCTATTTGTTGATTCTACCGTAGACCAATCATTTTACCCCACACCATTAATCTTCTTCCACATCATCATTTTCTTCTATTTAACCTTTCAATATTGATAATAAACTTTGGAGCATCTTCCCGACACCTTTGTGTTGTGAATTTGTTCTCCAGGATCCTGTAACGAGGCACACTGAGGGGTGAACTAATTTCTGATCGAACCCTGAGGGTACTCTGTGTCAGTTGTACTCAACAGAGGCTAAGACCTAACAGAAATGTTAACACAACTGTACAGATTTTCAATTTGCATATGAAACATGTGTCTGAAGTATTAAAATTAGGTTTTTATAATAAAATGCTTGTTGTGAATTGATAAAAATGTTTGTCAGTAGCCCTTTTGTGGAGTGCTGGATGACAGAAGGGCCTTGTTTAGCCCTGCACCCCTGCAGAAGTGTGTGTGGTTTGTGGTACCCCAAACCACAGACAAGACATCTTAGGAAATGTTTTCCTTAACAAGAAGTGCAGGTGGCTCAGTTCATTGTGAGTTTTCAAAAGTAGAAAAAACTTTATTTGGAGATAATGGTGTAAAGTTTATTACTTTGAATTTTGTTTGTTTGGACCCAGTGGTGGGAATCTTAGTGAAGTCATGAAGAGGATTATGTAACTGGCCCTAAAAAAGGTAAAGTGCCTCACATGTGTACTTATCAGCTACAATAAAGACAACCAAGCATTTTCTTCAATTAATTCCTGTGTCTGCATGTTTTGTCAATTTGGGTTCATTTAAAAATCAAGTATTGAAATTTGTAGTTTAGGAACCACATGAAAATCTTGCTGCCTTTCTAAAATTTCCAGTAGGATCTTCAGGTTCCAGCTATGCCAGATTCTCTGCTCACTGCTCCACCCACATATTGACTTATTATCAGTGTCTGGGTGTGTACAGTCTGTTTGGTCAGTGCATCTTTATACAGTGTTTGTATATTCACTACACATCCCATGTTCTCATTGTTTCATGGTTTTCCTAGTTGTCGTTATTTTTCTATATTGTCTGGTATTTCTCGTGTGTCTCGGACTGTCAGAAATTCCAATTTTCACCTAGAGATTACTGATCAGTCTCACCTGTTCCCTATACAGCCATTTCCTATTTAATCAGGTCACTAGGCCTAGGTTACTGCAAAGCTATTGCTACTACTTCAGTGTGCATACCAAGCTGGCTCTGTGCTCTGTGCTCTGTGCTCTGTGCTCTGTGCTCTGTGCTCTGTGCTCTGTGCATGGGTGACTATTTTTGCCTGTCTTTCTGGTTTTTGCCCTTTTCACCTAGCCCTTTGGTACCATTCCTAGCATTTTACCTGCACATCTATCTGCATGTTAACTCTGACTCGCAGACATTATACTAAGGTTTTCTGGGTTCAGTTTTCAGTTGTTGGTTTGATCTATCTATTTGATCTTTGATCTTATCTGAAGGCCAAATAAACAATATTTACATACCACCAAGTCAGGATACTGTGTGTTGCAGGGTCACAGAAATAGTAACAACAGGGCGAACAGTTTAGTTTTATTAGTTCCTCTGTAGTTGGAAGAAATGTATAATTAAGAACCAGTTTCTCTTTCTTCTCTTGCAACTTGCAGATGGTCCTGGGTTTTTCCCACTAGTCTTGCCTGATAATTTGTGCTATGTGGTTTTAGTTATGTCTTTGTGAATTACTCAGTAAACACACCTGCCAGGATGATAACATGTGTAATGTTTGTTGGACTTGGGATGAATGCAGATCCAAGTCAACATAACAGGAACGAATTAAACTAAATGGGTTTAATGGACATGTCGCAATACAACAGAGAAACGGATTATATGAGAGTAAAGATGAAGGATATGAAACCCTCTAGAGAATAGCTAGACCACCGACACCGCAAGGAAAAGTAGGAGAAGCAGATTAGGCATTGAGTAAGGAAACCAAGAGATGATGCTAAGAACAAACTAGACAGAGAACTGCAGAATCAGCAGGCAGGAACCAGCATAGACTCAAGAACAAAGGAGTGAAGGGTAGTTATGCAACCTAAACAAGGGAAAGCAGTTTTTCCACCCACCCACCCACACACACACACCACAGTGATTCACACAGACCATGGCTCCAGTCAACGCAAAGGTCTGCATTTAGAAACTTTCTCAAGTGTTGGGATAGTCCCTGTCGTTTCTTTGCCATTTATAGCATGTGTGAATGACACATAATAAGAATTCATTTAATAGAAATGATGAGTTATGAAATGTTAAGCACAATAAGACAAGAAGAAAAGTCTTTAAAGAGCCACTTTCTGATTCAGTGCAGAACTTAATGTTGTGGTGGTTCTAGGGTTGGGGTTCTACAAATTTCTACAATTATTAGAAAATTCATGTCATGACTTTTAGGCTCCTGTCTGCCATGCTGTTTAAGACAGAGCTGTGTACACTGGTAGGTTTCATAAGGCAACATGTTACAGCAGTACATTAACCTCAAGTATATTAGAGACTGAACTGGCACCCATGTCTTGGTCTAACCAGTGCAGCGCTATGTCCCACAGTCATTACTGTCATTACTGATTAATATTTCATATAAACTAGAAGCAAATGTGGTTGTTTATACATGGTGGTAATTGGTGCAAACATACCACAGAGAAGGAGATGGAGGGAAAGAGCCTGTGAGGGAGAGAGAGAAAGAGAGAGAGAGAGAGAGAGAGAGAGGGAGAGTGAGGGAGGGAGGGAGAGCGAGAGAGAAAGAGAAAGACAGAGGGAGAGAGAAAAGGAGAGTGCTAATGTGTAGTATAATGTGTAAGTTTGCTAGGGACAGTGTTGAGTGTAATATCAGAAAATTACTCCATTTAATTTACCCTGTGAAAGCACATACCCTGACCCCTTCATTAACACACTCCATGTTAACTTAAGGACATACACAGTGTTTCTCAGGGTAACTTGGCTGATGAGTCATGCTAACCAGTGTTTCTGGTTCTTGGTTTTGCCTGGTATCTGTGTCTGTTCAGTACGTTCTTATGCCCTGTTTGTTTGTGGAATTGTCCATGATTTACCTCCTGGATACCAGAATATCTCTCTCTCTAAACATGTCAACTAAGGACTTTTCCTTCCATTAATTTCAACGTCTCCCTGCTGTTAGCACTGACTGTAATGGAAATGTAATATAAGTATTTATGTAATGTTGGGACTAGTTTAGGGCTTCTGTTGTTTTTTACAGTTTAGCCATGATAAAGTCTTCTGTGAGTTGAACCGTGAAACACTCCAAACCAAACTACTGTACCCCACCACTTTCAGAGGTTTTGACACAAACTCAGATTCACTAGTCTGGTAACAGACAAATGAAGTCTTTACTCTAGCACCTCATAGACAGAAACACACACACACACACATGCTCATCAGAAATTACACAAAAACACACAGGCAAAGATTTTACATGACTTTAGTCCAAATCATCATTTAAGAAATGCTATCAACAGTGTCTGAAGGAGAGGGTGAACACATAAACGCACATCAAATGTAAATAAAGAAACAGGAAAAGCTTTATCCCTCATGCCTGGTTGCTTTTTCATCCCTAACAGAATCTGTTTCTGTCCCCACCAAGATAAAGAGGCTGCTACAAACATCAGAACACAACCTAAAGAATGAGGCTGGACATATTACAACTAGAACCTAACCGACTAAACTAAAACCTGCTGACTGTGTTCCACTCACAGCCATGACAGCAGCACACACCAACTGGGCTCATGACCTCTTGGGCTCTAACAAAGGTTCTCAAATGGTTGTTTAACACTTTGTGCCCCTTTCATTTCCTACAAGAATTCAGAAATCAGGTGAAAAAATGAATAAAACCTTCCAGGATATTTCAGATTTTCCTTCTCTTTTAAGGTTCTTTTTGAGCAATTATTGTATAATTTAAGATTCACGCTGAAATATAAGATCAGGAACTGTAAAAAGCCACTGTGGTTTCCTTGCTGAAGTTTGCCACTTATAATCAGTGATGCTGCCAAGTCTTGTGAAAACAGCTTCCTGTTTAATTTCTTGTCTCAGCACTGGGGGCGAGTATGTAAACAGCAACGAGTGTGGAAACAGCCCACACTTGGCCTCATTCCTTCTCCTGCAGCTTTTTTCCCTGCTCCTGATTTCTGAATCAGCAGACATTTCTGGTATCTCTCTCACTACAGTTTCCACTACTTAATTTCCTGAAAGAGTTAGCTGAACTGTTATGAAAGCTAATAATTTCACTAATGTTTGCATTATTAATTACGTTAATAGGTTAAACAGTTTCCGAGTTATAACCGTTTGTTCGGGGGGTGCAAATCGGGCTCAAATGACACTTCTCAGCTAAGAGCTGCATATTAAGGTGACGGTTATGTTTGAATCTCTCCCCCCTCCCTCACGCTCACGCAGTCCTCTCTCTCAGTTCGTATGGGACAGTTAATGTGAATGGCGCTCTCTCTCTCTCTCTCTCTCTCTCTCT
>JAOYMR010000007.1:2657142-2691889 GCA_025802075.1 Tenebrosternarchus preto | reverse complement strand
CACTTCTCAAATATCACTATGTTTATCTGCTATATGATATATTTAACTGAAATTGCTGATCCAAACAACCAAAGATTCATAAAGGAAAATCATGAAAATGATCAGGGGTTCCCAAACTTTTGCATACCACTGTATCTAACCTGTACCCAACTGTATATGTTATATATTCTATACAAATACATTACTATAGGAATGCTATGTATACCATATATATGTGTGTGTGTTTTGAGTATGTGAGTATATTTTGAGTATGTTTTGAGTATATTACTATATGAATGCTATGTATACCATATATGTGTGTGTGTTTTGAGTATGTGAGTATATTTTGAGTATGTTTTGAGTATATTACTATATGAATGCTATGTATACCATATATATGTGTGTGTGTTTTGAGTATGTGCAGCACATACTCAAAGTACATACAAGGTACATATATATATGTACAGCATGTGCAGGTAGAAAACGGAGAAGCAGTGTGTGTAACATTTCAGGCATGCCAAGCAGAGAAGGATCCATATGTAGGTTAGTAGTGAAGTAACAGGATCAGTAACCAGGTAGCAAACATCAGCAGTGGTAACAGGTGAAGACAGGAAAAAACCAGGCAGAGAGTCAAAAACCAAGAGGACAACAAGATCAGACAGAGGTACACAAGGGCTAACCAGGGAGACAAAAACCAGGACCAGGAGAGTAGTCAGAATAAACCAGGCTGAGAAGTCAGGAAGAAACGCTCAGTATGTTAATTAAAGCTAGGCAATACTTCACAATGAATGAGCTGTCTGGGTCTAGGTGGAGTGTCGTGGATGTCGCATGCCCTAGATTTGTCAACAGCAAATGATGTGCCTAAATTAGATCAAAACTATGTCTGAGCACAGCCTGAACATCTGAACATTCTGTCAGATGTTTTTAATTTCTTTTAATTAGACTTACAAGCCTAAAAACTAATTTAAACAGAGTATAGATAGAGGATAAGGAACATAAGGAGACCGATTTGTGTCCAACTGTTTTGTCGCATGCACTCCCTACACAGACAATGGGCATGACAAGGAAACAAGCCCAACCCTCAGAGCATAAATATCAGCTCTGTGTTGGAGCATTTCTGGGCCTTGTTAATCATATAGAAGGTAGACCTCACTTATCGTGGACAAACTCTTCTATGAAGCAGCTACACCCACGGCAAGAAACAGTCTGACCACTGGTTGCCTGTAGGACGTGTACGTGATGGACCAACTGTGGCAAGCAAGAAGGCAGAACCTTCAAATTAAACAAATTAAGGCAGCAAATTAAACAAATTAAAGCATTTTCCATTTATAATGGCAGCCAGTGGAAGTTGAATGGTTGTTCAAGTTCCACATACTTACATGTTTCATAAGGATGATCTGCTTCAGAATAGATTCCTATGAGAAATGTGCAAGTATATTATTTGTATGCCTTTTTAAGTGAAACAGTATTTTCACACTCCATCTTGTCTTTTTCTAACCCCCCCGCCCCCCACCCCCACCCAATCAGAGATGATATTCTTTAAAAATGTGCTGATATGCGTGAATTTGCTGCAGGTAAACTTTTTGCTTTAATACCCTAAATAAACCATTTTTAGACATCAGGAAACTGAAGTTTGTTTACTTTTACAAGAGATTAGAGCCAATTCATGATCAGTAATCCCACAGTCAGTGTGTGACTTTGGAACAACTCACTGTTACTCTTGAGACCTCATTATTTGGCCTCTGAGGTCAGTGTGGTGATCTAGCAAATCAAATTAAGACAATGATCAGACTTGTCATGGCCAGAGGATTGAAGCCACTGCACAGGCAGATGTGAAGTAGAGTAATGGATTTGGACTGGACTGACGCTGCAGTATTGTGTAGTCTTACTCATTTTCAGTGGTTAAGAAATGGAACACACAGATTATTTAAGACTGTGAGCAAGTGAATGTGTGAGTGTTCTTAACCAAACTTAAGTTGCTGACAATACCGAAAAAGGTGAGTTCTTTTGCCAACATAATTGAATGAGTGTGAACATTTGTCTCCTGGAAGCAGCAATAAAAATATCAAGCCATATCTGTCTAGCTAGCTGACATGAAGTAGTCAGTATACAATTTGTATAACAGTGTAAATTTGCTGTTATTTTGCCTTCAAAAAGCACCTTTACCCTCAGTTTCTTTAGCAAGGCAGTGGTCGTCTTGGAGGTGTGTTTGGGGTGGTTATCATGTAGGAATACTGCCCTGTGGCCCAGTTTCCAAAGGGAGGGGATCTTGCTCTGCTTCAGCATCTCACAGTATATGTTGGCATTCATGGTTCCCACAGCCGGCAGCACTCATGCAGCCCCAAACCATGACATTCCCACCACCATGCTTGACTGTAGGGAAGACACACTTGTCTCTGTACTCCTCACTTGATTGCCAATACACATACTTGACACCATCTGAACCAAATATGTTTATCTTGGTCTCATCAAACCACAGGACATGGTTCCAGTAATCCATGTTCTTAGTCTACTTGTCTTCAGCAACTGTTTGCGGACTTTCTTGTGCATCATCTTTAGAAGAAGCTTCCGTCTGGGATGACAGCCATGCAGACCAGTTTGATGGTGTGCGGCGTATGGTCTGAGCACCGACAGGCTGACCCTCCATCCCTTTAACATCTGCAGCAATGCTGGCAGCACTTGTACATCAGTTTTCAAAAGCCAACCTCTGGATATGATGCTGAGCACATGCACTCAACTTCTTTGGTCAACCATGGCAAGGCCTGTTCTGTATGGTCTTGGCCACTGTGTTGTAGCTCAATTTCAGGATGTTGGCAATCTTCTTATAGCATAGACCATCTTTATCTAGAGCAACAATTCTTTTTTTCAGATCCTAAGACAGTTCTTTGCCATGAGGTGCCATGTTGAACTTCCAGTGACCATTCCACTCCCCATTCACACCTGAGATCTTGTAACACTTAACGAGTCACGTGACAATGGGGAGGGAAAATGGCTAATTGGGCATAATTTGTCCATTTTCACTTAGGGGTTTTACTCACTTACACTGCCAGCAGTTTAGACGTTAATGACTGTTATTTTGAGGGCACAGCAAATTTACACTGTTATACAAGCTGTACACTGACTACGTTGTTTCAAAGTGTCACATCTTCAGTGTCGTCCCATGACGATATAGCATATTTACAAAAATATGAGGGGTGTACTCACTGTTGACATACTGTAGGTCTTTATTTGTTGTTTCTCATATAACCACTGTGTGGCTCAACAATCAAGTACAAGTCTTGAGTTTTCAGAATGCCCTAGAAGCAGCTCTGTCGTGCATCTGGAGACTTGGCTGTGGGACGAGGACAGTGGGACGGGGTCCGTGTAACTCCAGAGGAGCCGAACTGACTGCTCTCCTCTCTCTCAGATCACTTCAGAGACCCAGACCTACCAAGTAAGATCCAGGCCAAAGTGAAAGGTCATGCTTCAGTGAAGACATGACCCGTTTGTTTTTTTTTTTTTTTACACCGTATGTTTCGAATGAACAGTGACAAAGGTAGTGATTTCATAGTGCTGGTGCCATTCCTTCTTAACCAGTGAGAAATACACCTTCTAATTAGGACCATTAGGTATTTGAGTTTGTTCAAAGTACTGTCACCAGGGGAGAGGACACGGTGATACCAGCTTGTTTGTTCGATAAGACTATGGGGATCAAACATGCACAGCACTGAGCTGAACAAAACGTGTCTGTCTATAGCAGTGCTATTGTAATCACGTCTGCCGCTAAAGTTATTCTGAAATCTTTCTCTGTAGGAAAATATTAGCCCACCTTTCTAGCTTAGCTCACTGGCAATGTTATCTATCATCCATCTGAGACCTTCGTGTCAAAATTCTACTGGGAGTTTGCAGTCAAGCACAGTACACGTGTAATGAACTGTGAACTCAGAATAGGCTGCATTTCTGATTATACACAGGTACCTTTTTTTGTACCTTTTCAGCATAAATGTAAAATGAAAAGATGAGTATGTTGATCACTTTTATTTGTAGTGTTGAGATGCTTTAATAAATTGTTTTTCTTGTGAGTCATTTCCAAACTGGGAAGTTTGCATGCTATTAGAATCAGTGATGGGCTGTATGGTATCAATGTTTTTTTTTTCTTTGAACCTGTCCAAAATTTATATTACTGTGGAGAATATAATCACAATAAGTGATTAAAAAATGTATAAAACTATATACTTTATTTTTTGAAAATAAATGATCAATATCTTAGTTCTGTCTTGTTTTTATTTGATCATTTGGATGACTAAATTTGTCGCTAGTAACTCGAGTGTGAATTATTACAGGTCAGGTTATATTTTAAATTGCACCTAACAAATCACAGAGGGACGCTGATCAGTTGGTGTTCATCCAAACAGAAACAAAGCTAATTGTTACTGAGAAGTCCACTGAAGTTCAAGCGCACACAGACTCAAACGCCCACTCGTTTATCTGTGGCCCTGGAGTAGTGGGAGGAGTCAAGAGGTGATGACATGACACAGACCTGCTCCTCCTGACACATGTAGGTTGGATCCAGCACATCCCATACCGTTCACTCTGAATCTTGAGAATACTACACTCAGTAAGTATCTTTATGTCATTATGATGTAAGGCTGATGCAGTTTGCATCCTAACGAATACTTATGAATACTTGATATTGTAAATATTCTGAATGCTTAGATGCTGCCAGATCATGCTCTTATAGATAGGAAATATGTGTATTAATTGTTATAACTTTTTAAGGTATAGCCTCTTGGTTGGTTTACCCTTAAACTTTGGAGAATCTCTATAAATGATCTAGTAGTTTGAAGGCAAGCAGATGATATTTCCTTCATCTAGACTGGTTTATATGAGTACTGGTTTATATGAGTACTAAAGATAAATCTCTTTTTTTTTTTGGTTTTTATATATAAATGTGTGCATCCCAATTAGATCATGTAGCCAATCCAATAGCAGAAAATTTATTCTAGCATTTATGGCATTTTCCCCCAATCTGCAGATGAAACTATATAAAACCTTGTTTGACATCTTATTTTTTGTAATTGATTGTTTTTATTTTATAGACTGTATGTCAAGGAAACCAGAAGTCAGATTTAAATGCACTGTTTTTCTCTATATGAATCCCGATGGGATTCTGTTCCTAAAGGCAGTATCCAAGCAGCCCTCACAAACCCTCAAAGGCAGAAGCCTGGATATGGCTGCAATCATGTGCTGCATCAGAGACTTGTAGGCATGGCTACAGAAACCATAACAACAATGGAACATAAAACCTAAATTAAAAAACTGTGAAGGGGATGCCTGTAAATAGAAGGGGGGAGAGTGTTAAACACTAAGCAACACAGTGGGTGTGTATGTGTGTGTATGTATATAGAGAGAGAGATATTTAAGAAACAGGAAATAGTTTTAAGAAACAGGAAATAGGTTTTTCCTCTCTCTCTCTCTCACACACAGATATATAATATATGTAGAATCACTTAACGTATTTTAGCATGCTTTTAAAGATGCAATTAAACCAAATTTCACTATATCAAAGTTCTTCCAAAGACTGGAGCCTTAGCAACTAAAACCTGCTCAAATATGGTAAATGAAATCCCTAAATCCATGCTGCTCCTTGCTTGGTCAGGTCTGATCGCCACCAAGAGAGTAAAGTGGAATCTACAATGTCTCCAGCAGGGGGCGCTCTGAGTCTCTTTCTTTTTGCACAGTGGGTCACAGGTAAGCTAAATTTAGTCTTCGCTGTGGAATCTAGTTACACTGTAGCAATGTATTACACTGGTTATGTCATGGTGCTTTTCATCAGCACACATCAGCTGTGCTTGGAACAAAATTGGAAATGATGTGAAATGCCTTTCATTTTCAGTGATGTGTCTGAACATGACAGCGTCTGTTCTGCCAGAGCACAGCATGGGCTTTCCCCCGCTGCCTGAAGACTTTAAGGAGATGGCCAGGAAACTGGTGACTGATCATTACACTCTGTCTGTTCAGCCAGGTCTACTGTACTGTATCAGTAATGACTGTTACTGTTAATGACTGTTAACCCTCTGTCTGTACCCACAGATGATGAAGTGCTCCTTGGAAGGTAAGTGTGTTGCTCAGTTAACAAATTAAACATTAAAGCGAAAAAGTGTTTTGCATTGTGCTTTCTGTCCTGACAGCATGATGTGACTGTCTGGTTACAGGTCACCCTCCACCTATGCTGACTGGCTTCTCACTGAACAGGTAATAAGTTCATTCGTTAGTGCTCTTTTAGCATTGAGAGACAAGTTAACTGCAAACCACATGGAGAGTCTCCAAGGGGAAACGATGGTTTTCCAAAGGAAAATGACTGGATTTAAATTGGACTGGATGACCTTTGTGTCTCTTCCCCATTCTATCAAGCTCCTCCATGAGACCGATGGAGAGGATGGGAGAGAACCACCCCATGTCTCTATTCCCTGCCCTCCTTTCCTCTCTGCCTCCTCTCTTTGCGTCTGCACCTCCCTCTGCATTGAAGCTCAGCGAAATGGCAGAGCCCGAGACTGCCCTGGTACTACCCACCAAAATACATCCACCACACACACACAAACCAGGCTGTGTTTTGTTATACAGAAAAAAAAGCTTTCCTCACATGTCTTTTCCATTGCCTTTGGCTCCTTGGTGATGTGTAATGTGTTGACATGAAGAATCTCACCGACAAAATGTGGAACTGCACGAGTCTGACGCAAATAATTGAGATCATGAGGAACAGCACGGTTAGTCACAACCATCCCCAGGACACACAAAACAAACACATTTTGATCTCTGATCAAGATTGAGTGGACTTGCTTTTTGCTCTGCTTCTCTCTCTCGGCTGAACTACAAACTCAGGAAAAAGGTCACTGCTTCATGCGGGCGTTCGTGGCTCCTCTCGCCTGGGGGGCCGTCCTACGTAACACCACACGGCTCGACGTGGAGCAGCTCAGGCGAATGCTGTGGGCGGCCACGCCTTTGCTGGAGACCAATCCTCCCTCTCCCTTAGTTCTGCCTTCCACAGTGCAGAACTCTCAACTACCAGAAATGTGAGCGAATCGGTCAGATACTCTAGTTAGCTGGAGGAGTAATAAAGGAAAAACAAAATGTCCCATTCAGTAAAAATTTCTTACTTTCTCTCTTTCTTTCTCTCCTTTCTCGCTACCAGGATGAAGTTTTTCTGGCAGATCTTTAGCTCTCTGTCTGAAGAACAGAGGGACCAGGTCAGGCAGTGGATGAAAGACCGAGTCATGGAAAATGATCCCAGCTGTCAGCAAAACTTCACTGTTTCCACTACTCCCACAGATTACCCACCAAAGCCTTCTGATCCACCTACAAATAAACCAGTAACAGAAAAGCCTGGCTTCTGTAAGTCTCTTTACAGCAGATTCCATTTCTGAAGTATATCATAAAAACATATAGCATAAATGTAAAGAGTTAAAAGGGTTAAATATATAAAATATTTCTCAACTTTATGTATGTTTTAAGAAGTCTAAACTGTTTTTTTTTTTGGTCAGTGGAATAAAAGCTCAAATCACAATACAGGGAAAAAAATTCAGTTTCTGTTGATAGAAAAGTCCAAGTACAGAAGCTGTACTTGGAAATTGTACATATAATACAGTGGCAAGCAGGGTGGACTATAGCGTGGTGGACTACAGCGTGGTGGACTATAGCGTGGTGGGCTATAACGTGGTGGGCTATAACGTGGTGGACTATAGTGTGGTGGACTATAACGTGGTGGACTATAGCGTGGTGGACTATAGTGTGGTGGACTACATGCCTTTTGTGTAGGAAGAAAAGAGATGGACAGTATGGTACTGCTAAATGAAGAACATGTGGGTGAGAGGGAGGGAGGGAGCATTAAACAGAGTGCAGATGTGATCATGAGGTATCAGACGTTACCAGGTTGTTCATGAGGGATCAGACGTTACCAGGTTGTTCATGAGGGATCAGACATTACCAGGTTGTTCATGAGGGATCAGACGTTACCAGGTTGTTCATGAGGGATCAGACGTTACCAGGTTGTTCATGAGGGATGCGAGTACAAGAGTGAGGAGAATGAGAACAAAGAAGGGCGAAGGGATCATGGCAGATGAAGGAATGGTCTCGTTTGCCATTATGTGGTCCAGAGCAGAGGAAGATGTGCAGTCTGAGAGTGAAGGTGTACGTGTAGAGAACCAGCCACCCTTCTGTCAAGCTTATTTATAATAGATGTACTATTTCCTTTATTCACTAGTTATCAGTTGTGGAATATATTTTCAAATTGTAAAGAATGTCAGGAGGCAAGCTTACTACCTTGCATGTTTTTTCTAAATAATTATTTCGGAATCACTATGTGTTAATTACAGCTCCAGATCTTTGTGATTATGATTTTACTTGTGAATTTGTGCTACACACAGTAGAGATCCTTGAGATTTATTTACTGGTTGTCCTGTCAATTCAGAGAAGGACATTCCTAAGTATGGAGAAAAGGTAGAGAACAATGAGACCACAAACCCCAGAGAGATTGAGCAGATGGAGAAACAAGATGGAGGAGAGGGAGATGAGGGCAAGGGGGCTGGTATAAGGGGGCAAGGTATGGGGGGGTGAAAAGGTGGCGTGAGGCAGGACGCACTGATAACCTCCTCTCTGCATCTCCCCAGCAGACTCCTCAATTTCCGGATGCAGCGGCAGAAAGCCTTGGCTGAAGGCTGAGGTGCTAAGGATGATGGGACCTTTTATTTCGCAGCTGCCCGAGGCAGATGCAAGGAGCATCATGGCCGAAGAGGTCAGTCATCATCAAACAAAAGTCCTTAAATGAAACTCGACCCCCAAACCTTCTCACACTCTGGAACATCTTCTGAATACATCTGTATTCAGTGACTCCATCTGGAAAATGTCATATGAAATATATATATATATTTACCTGTTTTTTTTTTGTTACCCTACTTTCTCCCTTCCACTACCTGTTTTTCTCCGCCTTTCACTTTTTCAGCTTTGTAAGTTCTTCCAGAGCTCTGAATTTCCTCCCTCATTCACCAATGTGGGCAGGATACAGCCAGTGATTGGACAGACTCTCTTTCAACGGCTTAAGCAGGAGTGCTCCAGTAGCAGCCAGATGTTCCTGAACCACCTGGACAGGTGTGTGGACACCTAAGCGCATCTAAGAGCCTTTTGAAGTAGAGAAACATCACAGACTCTCAAAGCTCTTAATCCCTGATCATGGGATAATTGATTATGGGATTACTGAGTTCTGATGATTTACACAATCAGGAATAACAAGTTTTAAGTTCTTTTCTGACTAGGCTTGGCAGTCTCGCTTGTTTCTATGACGATATTCAGTCCCTCAATGCCACACTGAGTAAGAAGCTGTTCTACCAACTGGGAAATTGCGAGAACTCTGGAATTGACAAGGTCTGTGAAAGTTTTTGGAAATGATTTTTCTTGAATAATCCTGGTTATCCATGTACTAAAGTAGCAATGCAAAATAAAACATCAATACAGATAAATTCAAGTCAATATTTAAAATAAATACTAATGAAATAGTAATGAGTCCACACAGGCCTTTATCTTCTCCATCTTGGTTTGTGGCACTTCTTAACCCCTCCCTTCTTTAACTACTACTCTTATGTGTGATTACCTCCATCTCCTCCTCCTCTCCTGCCATCTTAGATAAAGAAGGAGCTGGTGAGGAAGATGATGTTGGATGGTGAGGCCCCTCCCATCCTGGACCTGCTGCGCTCTCTGGGTTCCAGCGTGTCTGTCCTGCCCATGGCGAAGCTTACCTACATCAGCTCCGACATTCTGAGGGCCAGCCTGTCAAACCTAAGCCAGGCTCAGTGGCTTCCGGCTCAGGCCAGGGTCCTGGCCACGAAACTCCTGGACAAGGTTAAGGCTGTTCCTGCTTGCACCATCTGCTCCTCAGACTGCTTTTGTCAGAGCAGGCCACACCGTGCAACACCACACCACAGAAATTCAAGAAATAATGAAATATAAATATATTCTCAGTATATAAGTCTTATTCATTAGAGTCCTAGTTTTCTTGGCGTTCATTAATACCAGTCCAGGGCAATGGAGATACAGGTGGCTGGGCCACAGCAGGGGGGGGTCAGGGGTGTTGAGAGAGGCCAGAACAGCTGGTTGATCCTCCATTTCTGGATAAATAAGAGGCGGCTGTTCCGGGACAGGTAGAAGGAAAGTCTCGTTAGTCCTTTCTCCAGATAGGAGGATAGTCATTAGCTCAGTAAAAGTAAAGAGAGACAGTTAGCTCTGTATGGGACTAAATATGGAACACAGGAAATTTATATATTTCTGGAGTGTGGCAGCAACTCCAGCACTCGACTATTACAGCCTAATTAAAAAGACAGAACCAGAAGGTAACACAGACTTGGGAGCATCCTGAAGCGTTGGCATCGATCTACTTCACCATCGACAAACTTGAGTGATTGACAGGACGACAGCACCAGCGTCTCAGATTAACATAAAACCCTCTGCCCATGAACCTCTGGATCTGTAGCCTTTATCTAAGGCGGTATATTAATTGCCAAACACTAAACTAAATAAGTAAGTTTTTAATCTAGATTTAAAGATTGAGATTGAAGGTTATTCCATAGTTGAGTGCGAAATAAGAAAAGGCTCTTCCCTCTACTGTTATCTTATTCATTATTGGAACAAATAAGAAACAGTACCCTGTGATCTTAGTAAATATCTTACTGTGATCTTAGAGGTTCATAGTAAGAAAGAAGTTCTTGCAGATAATCAGGAGTGAGCCCACTCCGGGTTTTATATGTTAATAAAAGCATTTTATAATCGATACAGAATTGAACTGGGAGCCAGTGCAGGGCTGGTAGGACTGGGCAGATATGATTGAATTTTCTAGTTCTAGTTAGAACTCTGGCTACAGCATTTTGAACTCGTGGAAGTTTACTTAAATGTTTACTAGAGCATCCTAACAATAGTTAGTTCCAGTAGTCTAATCTAGAGCTAATGAATACATGTACTAATTTTTCTGCATCATGCCGGGACAGTGTATTTCATAGCTTCGTGACATTAAGGAGATGGACACAAGCTCTCCTAGTAATACTATCTATGTATTTATCAAACAATAGGTCAGAGTCAAGTATGACGCCGAGATTTTTAGCTACCAAGCCGGCAAGATTTAGCATTAGAACTGGTATTTTCTGTCTTGTGTCCTTAGAGCCCAGAAGGAGAACCTCTGTTTTGTCATCGTTAAGATGGAGGAAATTTATGCAGATATAAGATAATACATATGTATTAAGATTTTGTTTCTAACTGTTTAATAACTGTTAGTTTACAGGTTTTGGGCATGTGACTCATGGTAATGGATGTGTTAACTACCATTAGAACAGGTTCAATCATAGCTGGTAATACCTCTGAGTAATTTTGAGAGAACTGAATCTAGTGTACAAGTGGTACAATTTAGCGATGAAATGATTTTCTCCTATTCTAATTGTGGAAATGAATGAAAAGCTTTGTGTTTCTACACAAATTCACAAATTTCAGTATCGGCCACACCAGATGACCGGTTGGATTAACTATTAAGGATTTTATTCTCTATTTTATTATTAAAGAAGTCCATAAAGGTGTCACTGGTTAAGTTTGCTGGAATCAGAGGTTTAGCACCTGCCTGAATTTTCATAAGCTTAGAAAGAAATCTAGGATTGTTTTGGGTATTCTCGATCAGTGAAGCTAAGTATCCTGATCGTGCTTTAGTGAGAGCCCTTTTCTACTCATTAAGGCTGCCTTTCCAGGCACAGTAAAATCCCTCCAACTTAGTCGATCACCATTTCCGCTCTAATTTATGTGCTACTTGTTTTAGGTGACAAGTTTGATCATTGTACCACGGGGTAAGGGGGTATTAAGACTAAGATGTAACTCAAGTGAAATCAGATAATGGTCAGAGATTGCTGTGGTTTGAGGGAGCGTATTTAGGTTAACTACTTTAATACCCAACATTAAAAGTCTAGAGTATGATTGTAGTAATGAGTAGGCCCTGTTACAAGTTGTGTAATGCCAAAAGAGTTCAATGTTGAAGTAAAGTAAGTCAGTGGATCATCAGCCTTCTCAAAGTGTATGTTAAAGTCTCCTACCATTATTAATTTATCGCTGCAAAAGTCGCTGAATTCATTTAGGAATCCTGAGTAAGGCCCTGGGTGTCTATAAACATTAATCTGAGTAAAGCCGTGGGTGTCTATAAACATTAATAAAAGAAAATGCTATATGTGGCCGGATTAGATCTCAAAAGAACTGAAGGTATCATAGCGTTTCTGGTGAATTTCTACAGTATTTCAGTAGATTATACATACTCCAACTCCTCTACCTGAAAATCTTGGTCTATGTAAATAAATGTATGGCTTCATTTCATGTGAAATACTCACCAGATCGACACAACATCAATTTTCTGATCGCTTATAATTTCGTTTAAAATGGCTGCTTTAGAACTGACCAATTGTATATTGAGTAAGCCAAATTTCAGCTCGGTCATATTACTGCCATTATTTGGATGCGAGGTTTGACAAACTAAAAGGATGTGGGCCGCAACTCTCTTACTCTCTCCTGTAGGAAATCAATGGTGAGAATCTGTTAGCAATGGGCTCGATGGTGAGAGGGGTAGAGAGCGACCTACTGAAGAACATCAAAGCACAAGGGCTGCTGGGAAATGAAGGCCTGAAAAACATCAGTGAGAGGATGTCGTCTTTACAAAAAAAGGCACTGCTAGTAGGGGTGAGGCAAATATATATATTTATACAGTACCAGTCAAAGGTTTGGACACATCGGACAATGTGTTTTAATAGTAAAAAGAGAATTTTAGCATAATGAATAATGTTTTTATTTGTTTCTGAGACAAATATAAATTGGGAAGGGTGGTATATATGATTGGGAAGGGTGGTATATATGATTGGGAAGGCCTATAGATGAATTGATTTCCAAAACTCCAAAACAATTCATTTTAGAGGCACCTTCAGCAAATAGTTTTCTTTTAGACCTCTAGTCCCTCACCCTCCAAGTGCTCTGCATTTATGAGAATTTCTTCAAGATGATGGAAAATCATCACAGGTGTTGTCTGATGATGCAGGTTAAGAGAACACCAAGAGTGTACAAAGCTGTCATCAAAGTAAAGGGATATTTCAAAGAATCTAAATCTGTGATAAACAAATATTGACTATCACAGCATAATAACGTGTAATTTCGTTGGTTTAATATTGTATGTTCTGTTTTTTAAATGTAAATGATTGTAAAAAAAAATTTAACAAAGAGTAGAGGTGTCCACACCTTTGACTGGTACAGTATATAATATATTTATTAAAGTATTTAATGAAAGTTCAAATTTGCTGTGAGTCTTGTGCAAGCCAGACCTGCACTTGGTCCTCTTTGTCAGATGCAAGCCAACGTCAGCCTGCCTGATTTGGTGAAGCAGTTGCCAGATGCCCTTCTCCCCTCTCTCTCTCTCCCCACTCTGGACAAAGCCAACATCAACTCTGTGACCCAGGTGGAGGGCCGCGGCTGGTCCCGTGCACAGGTGCATACACACACACACACACAAAGCTTATATTCACACACATACTCAGACATACACACACACACACACACAAAAGCTTACTTTTACACACATACTCAAATACACACACATACAAAAGCTTACATTTACACACATACTGAAAACACACACACACACTTCCATATGTAGAAATCCAGTCAGACCTAATAAGCGGCATAATCTCTCATCTTTCATTGTACCTCCCACTTTTCATCTCTCCATAGTCTGTTTATCTTCTGAGGAAAACTTTGGGTATAACGATCAATCCTCAACAAATAAGGTGAGACCAGCCAACTCAAACATACAGTACCAGTTCAAATAAGGTGAGACCAGCCAATTCAAACATACAGTACCAGTTCAAATAAGGTGAGACCAGCCGACTCAAACAGTCAGTATCAGTTCAAATAAGGTGAGACCAGCTGACTCAAACATACAGTACCAGTTCAAATAAGGTGAGACAGCCTACTGAGACATACAGTACCAGTTCAATGTTTGAACACACATATTGCTTATTTTTACTTTTTTTGTAATTTTCTACATGTAAAAAAAAAAAACTGCAAAATATTATCAAAGCAATGAAATAATACATTGTACCAGTCAAATGTTTGGACACACCTACTCTGTGTGTGCTTTTTACTATATTCTACATTTTAAAAACAGGGAACATATCAAACCAATGAAATTCCACATAGATTAGATTTTTGATTCTTTAATGACACTTTTGCACTCTATTGGTGTTCTCTTAACCAGCTTCATGAGGCAGAAAGTTTCACATATGCACTTAGAGGGTGACTAAGGTTCTGGAGAAAACTATTCGCTGAGGGTACATCTAAAATTAATTGTCTGTGTGTATTTTGGAAACCAATTCATATATGGGTTAACACCTTTGCCAATTTATATTTGCATTAGAAACAAATTTAAACAAAATCCACTAGATTAAAATGCCTGTGTTACTATTAAAACATACATTCAATCAGGTGTGTCCAAACTTTGGTACTGTAAGCAGGTAATGATATCGACTGGTAGCCCACAAATCAAAAGTGGGCATTAAACCACTAGAACATCTAACACAGCCATGTCTTAACAGAAGTCTAGGCCAGGCTGTCCAGGGCGTGACCTGCGACATGATTGGAAATGGCAATCAAAGTGGTGCCTTGGAAATGGCACAAGCACTCGCCAAGTTTTCTGACAGGCTGTCCAGGACGCAGGTAAGGAGCCTCGTTTATTACAACAAGAACCTTTTTCTCATTGGTCCGTCTCACTCGTCCTGACTCCTTCCCCCAGGTGCACTGCATCGCTCATAATCTGTTCCTGAGCCTGGAGAAACAGAGGCCTGCCTACTTCACTAACATTAGCGACTCAGAGCTACAGGCCATCCCTGCCCTGCTGCTGATCCACCTACCGTACGCTTATACAGAGCTGTTCCAGAGCTGCTGCTCTTACAGAGCTGCCTGACTGACTCACAGGTTTTAAATGTGCTTATTAAAATTCTTCAAAGAACTCTTTTCCTTTTTGTTTCCTGTTGATGCACACATGAAACACGCAAATGTGTGTTGGTATACACACACACACACACACACACACACACACAGAATAAAGATCATTCAGGGTCTCCCAGACGCAGTGTGTCCTCGTTTCCTGGAGAAGATGAGTCAAGCCAACTTCTCCTCCCTGCCCAATAGTGGACAATCACGCTGGGAACTTCGAGACAGAGCTCTCAGCTGCCTGGTAAAGCACACACACACACACACACACACACACACACACACACAGCTACTGTCCCTAACCCTGCTCTCCCTCTGCTCAGGGGAAGAATGCCTCTGATCTGTCCCCTGCAGAAGTCTTGTCTCTGGGACCAGTAATTTGTGAGCTGGACCCCAACTGGATTTCCTCTCTGAAACGTTCAACCATGAACTCCACTCTGCAGGCCTTGGCATCCTGTGGACACATTCCCTATCCTTACAGAGGACCTCTCTTCAAGTTGCTCATGAGCACTTATGGGTAATGTAGTCCCCAGGGTTATTCTTTCCTGTACCTCCATGGAACTAAAGGCTGTATAGAGTTTGGCATGCTAAGTTATCCAAGTCATCTGGTTTGATGGAGCTTTATGTATCAGTTTTGATGTCACTCATGTCATTTGAATTAGGGAGCCATCTGGTTGGTCAGAAGATGTCATGAAATCAGTGGGACCCCTTCTCTTATGGAATGATACTGCACTTGAAATGTTGCCTTCAAAAGTGAGTGAAACAGTGTTACTTTCAGACAAGGTTGCATCTCATTACATGTTTTTTGTCACTTTTCCATTCCCTTTTCAGAGGGGGTGAATTTAATCCAGAAATTCTAATAAATACATGTACATTAGATGTTTTGATAACTTTGTGAGACGCATTTAATCTACATCTGTTGAACAAAGTCTACATAATCTGCAATAAGAAATCACTAGCACACAATGTGGCTATGAAAGGCTTCAGGCAAAATGACTATTTAAACACGATGTCAAGACTCTGCAGCTGAAACTGCAGTTGGGGCTTCTTCACTATAATACACCTAATTCAACACATGAAGGTACTCTTGCTCTTGAGAACTTTGATCACCCAGTGTCTGAAAAACTTCATGTAAAGCTCTCACTCTCTCTTCCCTTATTTTCTCTCTTTTCCCTTATTCTCTCTCTTCCCTTATCCTCTCTTTCTTCCTTTATTCTGTCTCTTATCCTCTCTCTCTCTTCCCTTATCCTCTCTCGCTTCCCTTATCCTCTCTCTCTTCCCTTATTCTCTTTCTCCTGGCCCTTATCCTCTCTTTCTCTCTCTCCTTTGCCTTGTTCTCTCTCTCTTCCCTTATCTGTTCCCACAGGTCTGGCTCAAGTCGTTCCTGTCGGACCTGCTGGACCGCATGCTGGTGCAGGCCACTCCTCCGGTTCCGGAGAAGTTCCGCTTCGGTCCGGATTTGTCAGCGCTGCATCGCAAACTTTTCCAGCTGAAAACTGAGCTCAACCAGCAGCGGCGCCGGAGAGATGGTGGGTTTATGGGCAGTGGTGCCACAGCGATAGATGAGAACATAGTTAACATGGTTGAGGTCTGGGAAGGACAAGCAGGATGGGCCATTCTCTGGAACCATTTGACATGGTGTGGCATCATGGTCTTCAGTTGCAGTAACCCATTTCTGTCCAATAATTGGTGGATTCGGAGAAGCGTAGGACGACGTTAGGAGATTCGTAAACCTGCATATGTAGCTATCATGCCACATTCAAAACAACACTACAACTCCCAGAATCCCAAGCACAGCCAAGGAGAATGATTACCCAGTCATCAATCTCACATTCCTCACCACAGGATTACACCCACCTGTCTTCAGTTACACCTGTCTAAGCCTCTGCCTGTTTGTTCCAGACTTTGTTGGGTATTGCCTGCATACTAAACGCTTCTTACTACTGCCTGTTTATTACATCAACCCTGTTATGTTATTCTGTGATTTTTGCCTCTGCCCTACAGATGTGTCTGCCTGGTTCCTCTGCAGGGTTTTTGACCTGGACTGTGCTGTAATGTAGTGAATTTGTTCATGCTGGTTTTGATCATTGCCGTCTTCGACTATGGTGTTTGGTTGCCATTCTGAGAATAAACCTGCTTCAGTTTTTATGTGCACGTGTCAGATCGATCAGGTACAGAAGCAAAGGCTTAGAAGACCGTCAGGCTTCAGTAAAAGGTCTATAGGTAAATGGGCAATGGAGAGCATATGCAAAGACAGGCTAAGGATCAAACCCAGGCAGACAGAAGAAAAATCAGTTGTTCTTTTACCTGTGGAAACCCAGAGCGAGACACCATGTAACCATGACGCTGGGTGTTCTTCAGGCAGGCAGAGCTAATTACAAGGGGAGAGGAAACTACGTGAGGAGCAGGTGGACATAATCAGGAGGTGCAGAACAAAGGTTGCCAGAATCATGTGGGTTGGGGACAGAACAACTTGAATGTAGCGCCCTCTAAAGGTGTAGGAGCAGTGATGTAAAAAGGGTTATTTTTCCTGTATTCTGTTAATTGTTCATTATGGTAAATGAACTTGTGTAATGTAAAGTAATCTTTATAAAAAATAGCACATGGTCACACTTCCCTGACGTGCAGTAATTCCCATGCTATGACTATTGGAAATCACCATAATAGGAACAGTGAGAAGAGGATGACTGTCTGCTCATCTCACTCTTTAACTTGAAGTTTCCTCAAGAGTGCAGCCTCTGCTGATGAAGCCTACTCTGTCGGTCATTGAGGATCTGATGCAGGGAAATGTATACTGGAGCCCCACCCAGCTCTCCTCCATGACTGCTCAAACGTTCCAAGATGCCGTCTCAGTGCTGGGGGAGATACGCAACTACACCGCTGAGCAGCTGTCTGCGCTCAGGGAGAAGGCGATAGAGGTGGACACAAACCCCTGTACAAACCCCACCCACAAACCCCTGTACAAACCCCACCCACAAACCCCTGTACAAACCCCACCCACAAACCCCTGTACAAACCCCCCACATTGTTATGTTCACAAAGAAAATATCATAACACATCTTTGCAGTGCTCACACACTTCATTTAATATTTTGTGCTTTGCACTCATATTGTCTCCTATTCAATTCAGATTCAGATTCAGATATACTTTATTGATCCCAGAGGGAAATTGCATTAAGATGTGTATCTTAAAGTCTCTTAAAGAGAAAATGAACTTTTTACTGATATAGTTTTGATAACAGAAACATTTTTATGAAGTTTATGCCAAAGATTTATTACTGTTAAAAGTGGTGCAAAATATTCAATATAGTATGTATTTAAAGATATTTTTGTATTATAGAAATGCATTTGTCTATAAACATATTCCAACAAAATGCATCATTTCATGTACGGTCCTGTTTTGTAGGCATGGGGGAACGTAACAATGCTGAATGAGACTCAGATAGTGGCGCTAGGCTGTCTCACTCAGGGGTTTAATGAAAAGCAGCTCCAGAACCTGAACATCACCTCACTGGACACGCTGGAGCTTCTGTCAGTGTGTAACTGGAATCAAACACAGGTAAAACACTCGCAAGCTATTATCAACTACTGACATAAACCTATTGTGGTGAGTGTTATCTTGCATAATCACTTACATGCTCACACATTCATCTTCAAATCAAAACTAATGTGGTGATAAAACTGTGGTTCTTGCAGAGGGCAGCAATCTGTCAGGGTTTTACAGACCGAACTGGACTGAAAATGGCTAAACTTGGAGCACTTGAGATGATCGGCTTGGGTCCCTTTATCTGTGGACTACAGCCTAACCAGACAGATCAGCTCAATGCTGGAGAATTCAAGTAAGATACACACACACACACACACACACACACACACACACAGTTGAGCACACGATCAGCTGACCACTCAGAGTGCTGTAAACTAACAAACTAGCATGCATCCCTGTTTCCGGGGACATCAGGGAGGCGATGGGAGAGATTGGCCGTGCCCCCTGCCCTGCCACTGCTCTGGAGCATCTGAAGAAAAAAGCCATCACTGCCTTTGGTGATCCGAAAGGGTGGAGTGAAGCCGAAGTTAACACCATGGGTAACATTATAGGTCTGTTCCAAACAGCATATAAACCTTTTACAAAGTTCAAAATGTACAAAACAATTAAACAATACAATAAAGTTCCTTTGATTGGAAGGTCACACAATCAAACAGTTCAGTGATCAGCTTTCCGTTTCAAGAGCATAAAACCCATGTTGTTATTGTTTTTGAGTTGTCATGCATTAAATACTGTCTGTAGCTGGACTGAAAGCCACTGAGCTGGCCAGTCTGAAGTCCTCCGTCCTGCCCTTCATCCAGCAGTCCGCCATCTCCCAGATCCCTCCTGAGAACCTCGCGGTGAGTGTGTGTGTGTGTGTGGGTGTGTGTGTGTGGATTAACATAAGTTTATCCTATACTCTTTGTTTTGTGATCCAGGCACTGTCAGTAAGCCAGCTGAAAGCCTTGGGCGCTGACAATGCTGCCATGGTAACAGAGACCCAGAAGGCAGGGCTGGCAGTGGAGCAGCGGGCTGCTCTAGATGAGGCAGTGGGTCTAACGACTCGCACTGACTCCACCTCCAGCACAAGCTCCCCAAACGCACTGCCACAAAGAGGAGGTGCGTATTCCCAAACCACATCCATCTCATGGAACGGATAGATATAAATACATTTATTTTGTTTTCATAAGACTGAGAACAGGTGAACGCAGTTTTACCTCCTGTCAAAAGGAGATGGAGAAACTCTCGGGCTGGTCAGTCCCTTAAGCCCAGTTAGCATTGCTAGTCAGGCCATGCTTTTGAATGGGAAAACATCTTGTACTCTGTTCTTTGTCATATTTTCGAATGTATCTCCTTCTGTACTGTTTAGGAGCCCCAGAACGAAGTGTTTTTGGCGTCGTAACCCTTCTCCAGCCTCTTGTACTGCTGCTGCTAAAATATATTCATTGAGAACAACAGTGAAATACTTCCTGGAAACATCTACATTTGAACTGCAGAGTAGACCTCACCCCTACATCACGTACAGTGGATGCATCGCTAATGCAACAACTTGCTGGAATTTTATTTTTTTTCCTTTTCCTTTTTATATTTTAGATGAGCTCAAATGTATAAGAAATATTGCTTGCAAAAATGCTATTACTGAATGTGGATGTGGACCATTTCCATCAAGCTGTCACACCACCACTATAGAAACAGTTCATCCTCCTCAAGTTTTAAAGAAAAATAAATATTCAATTGAGTTACAATTGTAACGTAAGTGGCTGTTTAACAATTTAATACAATTTGGAGGAGTATACACTATAGTGACTTGACAGACTGATCAATATGGTCCAATATTCAGCATCTTTACTCATGGAAACATATGAAAATATAAAAGTACATAATCACATTTTAAGAGATAGAGAAAAAATATTTATTCTATAATTGTGTATGAGGTACAATTGTTAGACCATCTTTAACCATTCATTTGTAAATCAATATATCTTATTTTAAGATAAATTATATATTTAGATATATGAGAATTTCAAACCTGTAACTTGAAAATGGAGATTGTAAAATACTCAAACCAGATGAACTAGAGAAAACCTCAAAGGAACAAACCAAAGTTAGATTTATGTGATGTCTTTGTACATTTCGTGATGGTACTTTATATATACAGTACAACATGAAACTTGTTCGATAATGTTTTGAGAAACCAAGATTTAGCCCCGCTGTCCTCATTCCTAACTTAGAGTGTTTATTTTTGGTCAAAGAGAACATTAAGAAAATGGCTTGTATTGTATTATAAAATACAATATGAGCCATTTTAAGATCCATGTTTAAATCAAACTGGTTTTAAAGATATTTGTTATAAAATTTGTATTCCGTGTAAGTGAAAACTGCCACAATAAATTTCTATCATCTACTCTAGAGCCTGCATGTGTCAAAATCAAGAACTTTAGAATGAATACTGAAAAAATGCCTGTATATTCTTTATATATTCTTTATACTTGATTTGGAAATGTCAAAACACTGAAGAATGAAAGCGCAGATATTTTTGAAGCTTTAAAAGTGTAAATAGAAGAATGTAAACCTAATCAGTTCACATTTTTCAATATAAAGAGAAACATTTCAAAGCCTGAGATCAGAATGTAAGACCAAAAAAAAGTAAAGAAGGGTCAACATCTACCTGAATAGCTGACCCCCGAACCAAAAAACATCTTATGGAAGGTCCTAAAATATATAGGACCTTCAGCTGCCTGCTATGTCCCATTTCCCAAAACCTATTTGGGACTCATCATCCAGTTCAATAACTTTAAAAGAAAAATTAATAGTCATGGTGCTGGTGTTAAAACATACGACGACAAGCATTTATATATTTAAATATTTCAATACAGAGCATGGTATTCGTGTTTAGACCAAGTAGTCACGTGTGCTCTCATAGCGCTCCTCCCTTTCCTGCCTTCCTTCTCACACAAACATCTCCTTCACTTCTCCACACACACCACTGCGTGTTAAGCTTCGTCCAGGCAGTATGGCTCCCCAAAGGAATTCCATATTGAATGGCTTTTCAGGCGTAGCATCAGTACAATATATTACAGTATATTACTTCAGTGAAGTATATTACAACAATCGAAACTAGTAGGCAACCATTTTAGCATCTGAACTTTTACGATCACCATTTGATATATTTATACTTCTTGATTATAGAGAACTAAAAACAGAAAGCATAACTCAAAATCAAAAATACATCCAAAATCAAGTAAAGCATTTACAATGAAAGGGTTTTAGTAAGGACGGTCCATCCCCATCAACTACTGTGTAGCTATGTGACAGACAACATTTACTGTGTATTTATAACCAAAAATATTATTACAACATAATCATTTAAAACTACATTTAAATGCAAGTAGTTAGTTTCTTAAATAAACATTTAAAACCAGAGTGGTGACTCATATTTTTGTAGAGTGCTTCCATTATTTTTCTGCCGATATATTTATGAAATATGTCTTTCACATTTATGGCTTAAAATGTTTAATTACCATGAAACTGTTTGTTCGGTTCAGGAAACCTACACTCTGATGCCGCACCAGAATGTCTGTCTGTGGTACCAGACACCTCACACAGACACACTGCAGTTGTGGGTGTCTAATGTAACAAAGGCAACAGTGAATATTAAGAGCTAAGGGCTCAATAAGTGCACTGTAGTAGAGGGTTAAACAACATCAAAAACCACTTAGTTTTAAAAACCAAAAACCAATTAATTAATTCTGTATTAACTGTACAGAAAACTATTCACAATCTAAACTGTACCTCCAGATAAATCTGTGATCTGCCTCTACTGCCCAGATCCCCTTTATGATGATTACAAGGAGCTCATTCTTCAAGTTATTTTGTTTGTTGTAAACCTATAATCTTTAACAAGCTACACTGCCATTGTGAGTGTTGGTGTGAAGTGTTTAAGGCACATTAGAGCAACATTCAGTGTAAACACGAGGTCAGTAGAGCTTCACATTTTAAACTACAGCTTCATTTAGTACTGAGATTCCCAGCTCGCGCTCTTCCGCTCGCTCTCAGTTCGTCTTGTCCGTTTTGTAGCTGGTGAGGAAGGCCATGCCGTGAGTTCGGAAGTGTGTGCTGAGGTCGGCAGCTTTGCTGAACCGACACCTGCACACTTTGCAGGCGAGCTTGGCCGCCCCCTCCTCCGCCTGCGATGGTGCCGTCTTTGCTGTGGGGCCAGGGGCCAGGTTTCTTCGTGGATCATCCCTGTCGGGGGCGTGTGTGGACGGACGCTCGGTAGCTGCGTCGCGCATTCGGTGACTGATGAAGCGATGGCGACTGAGGGAGGAGCCAGACGCAAAACACGCCCCGCACTGCTGACACTGCACAGTTCCTCCCCCGTCGCCACGGTGACTCTTGATGTGGTGTCGAAACTCCTCTTTGTCTTCCGACATGAAGCCGCACGGCAAGCAGCGGAAGCCCTGCCCTTCCTGCTCCTGGGGCAGTCGTGACCTGCCAGGGCGAGGCAGGAGGCCGACCAGCAAGCCGTCGTCTTCGGAGGCAGCGGTCCCAGAGCTGGGAGCTCCGTCTTGCTCAGAGAAGCTGTCAGCAGTGTGGGTGGAGCGAGGACACACCTGGCACGAGGGCCCAACAGAACGCCAACACAGAATGAGAAATGCGAAATACCATCCGTGAGTGGCAGACGCTTACTGTACTGCACGCACTTTTTATGGCTTTATTTTACTTGTGTATATTTTAAAGACAAAACATCCTCAGAGGTGTAGTAAGATGTCCAATAAAAACAGCTGCTGACTATGTAGAAAAATATTTAATAAAAACTGCTGTCTATGTCGGTCAGTCTGACTTTTGACTTCAGCTGTACACGTTTGTGCTGCCTGAAGTTCACTGTTTCTGTTGCGTGGTGTAGTGCATGTTTCCTTCTGTATGGACTTTCCCTGAAATGGCTATTTCGAGATTTTTGCTTTTGCCAGCAGCTGATGTGTGGCGGCTTTGGCGAGTCGCCAGTTGGATTCGCTAGCTGGAGTCGCTAGCTGGACCGTTCTCACTGCGCCGTTGTTTTTCTGACTTATTTGATATTCCACTGGCTTGGCTTTACCATTTTGTGTATAAATATGGGTTACCATGGTTTCTACTGGATGCCTACAGTTTCTCTACAAACTGAAGATGGGAGAAGATTTTCCTCCCCAAACGCACTGTAAGCCCTGCATGATTTTACATTCTACCTCTACTCTCTTGGCTGTGCGCTCTGGTCATCTGGTACTGGTCTTCTGTCCATCATTGCATTCGGACGGCTCATTAGTGCTTTGTGACATGTAGAACTTTCTACCACAGTCCTTCAAGGTTGCTCTTCGCTTCCTTTCCTAATATCAGAGTTCTTTTATCATTAAATATTTTTGTTTTATGAACTATCATTACCCATCATTCATGTTTTATGCATTTAGTCTAATGATGCAGTAATGAGTATTTCATGCTGGTTGTTTACTGAACCTCCATAGGAGAGCACAGAAATACATGAGCACTAAGTGCAACTGTTTCATTGTGAGGTGTGTGTGTGTGTGTGTGTGTGTGTGTGTGTGTGTGTTACTTCTCACCTGGCTTGGAGCGTTTACTCCCCTTTGTCCTGCGTGATGAATTTGCATATGTTTCTCCAGGACCAGCTTACTGCTAAAACTCTTTTTGCCCCCAGTGCATAGCCTCAAGACACAAACACACACAGAAAAAAAACAGATCATGACAAAACAAAAGCAATGAACCCTAACTAATTAAAACAATAAAGCTCCAAACAGCCATAACAACAGAACTCCAGCCCTCCAGACCGGAGATCATAACGACCTCGTTTAGACTGATCATAATGGTGGAATACACTGATGTGCCAAATGAAGGTAGCAGTATATAAACTGATTATGAAATTGGTGTTACCTCAGGTGACGGCTTGGGAACTGTGGTTAAATTGTGAGGTGTAATCTTGTGAGTGAGACTGAATATCGGTGGGACATTCCCACCAACAGTGGACAGCATAGCGGCCTCCCACAGGTTCTTAATGATTGTATACTGGTGGCATCTGGCTAGAATTGTCCATGTGAACAGATAATCGACTCCACATTCAATGCAGGAGGCCCAAAGTGTACATCACACACGACAGGACAACATTGTGTAGCTTCCAAGCAAATGTCCTGTATAATGTCCCGTATTGTGTAGTGAAATGTCCTGTATTGTGTAGTGAAATGTTCAGGAGGGCTGGAAAGAGAGTGTTTGATTTCTCACTGGCAGTAGAAAGTAGCTCTTTTGATGCCTTTGTGTTTGACGCGGATGTGTCGTCTGAGACTTGAGGATGATGAGAAGGAGCCTTCACAAAGTGTGCAGGGAAACCTCTTCAGCTCCTTAACAACAATCAGAGGAATTTTATTTGAGATCAAACATGCTCCAGTAACGGCGTCTGTCCGCGCTGCCACCGCACTGACCGGCTGTGGCTCACACACTTTCTCACCTTTCCGTGTTGGACAGCCATGTGGCTGATGTAGCCGTCTCTGTCGGTGTAGCGCATCCGACACGCCGAACAGCTCCAGACCAGGACGTCGGGAACAGCGGGGCTCTCCACAGCTCCTGTGTTTCCCGTTGTCTTTCCTTCCACCTCTTCGCGCCTCCCTTCGCCATCGGAGCTTTCCATCTTTACGGAGCCCCTCCGAGCCGATGGGTCGTCCAGGTGAAGCGCAGAGTTCCTGTGAGAAGCCTGGAGGGGAAGGAGAATGGAAGGAAGCCACAGAATGAAAATGACTGTAATGGATCCTGGTTTGTCCAGGTGATAGAAATGTTTCCCAGGACAGAGGTTTTATATCTGGTTTTCCAATTCCCAATTCTGGTCTTGCCCTTTTAGGACATTTGAATGTTTTCCTCACCATCCAACCATCCAACCTACCTGACTCATGCGCCAATTAACAAACCAGATGGGTTCAAAAATATTAAAATGAACATTACAGCGAGCACAATATATTCACACAATGAATCCAAACAGAATCAGGTTTATGAATAAAATAAGAGCCAGACCTTTACATGTTCTAGGAGGGAACCTCTCTGTGTGAACACCTTGTTGCAGTCAGGACATTTAAACACGTGCACCTTTTGCTTCACTAGGTGAGTGTCAAAATGGACGTTAAGCAGGGCTTTCTGGGTAAAAACGGTGCGGCACATCACACATTTATAGATCTCTCTACAGGAAAGGGGAAGCGCACACAAAAACAAACACTTTAGAACAGTGTTGCTAACAGAAAAACGCCTACAGCATCGTAGAAAGACGTGACTGCTCTGGGCACCTACTTGGACTGCTTGGCTGTGTTTGTGTTATCAGGGTGCTGGGCAGTGTAGTGGGTATCAGCGCTGGAGGCAGATTTGAAGGCCATCGGACAAGAAGGGCATTTATGGAAGACTTCACAATGAGCCGTCTGCATGTGAGTCTTCACTGCAATTAAACTATTCGCTCCTCCGAAAACCAGCTGACAGCAGGCACACCTGCAGAGATGGAGACCGGGAGAAACAGACAGGCAGACAAAGAGACGCAGGTTGTGAATAATGCCAACGAAGCCGTCAACCATACAGAGAAGAACTATCAGCTACCACTCTATTTGCAGCCAAGACACAGTATATGTTCAGACACAGCTTGTGCTCGAGTGTGTGTGTGTGTGTGTGTGTGTGTGCGCACCTGTGTCCAAGCTGGCGTGCGTAGTGCAGGCATGCCTGGTGCAGGTGTGTGCTGAAGGAGTGTGTCTGGGAGACAAGACCACACTCGGGGCAGACGAGAGGCGAGAGCTGCTGGTGAAGACGGCGGTGGGCCGCCGCACTGCATGGATTCCACAAAGGCATGGGAGGAGAGCACTGCATGCAACACTGGAAACACACACACACACACGGCAAATCACGTCACCAGTCTTTCACGCCATGAGGCGCTGACTCTCATGAGGTGCTCACACTCACTGTGTCGACGCTGGACTGAGCTGTGTGCTGGAAGTGTGAAACCAGCTCTTCCTTCGAACCGAACGGACTGTTACACTCTGGGCACCTGTAGCGTAACCAGCAGCACAACGTCAGATGCACAGTGATCCATTTTGCATACATCTACACATACTGATCCAGGTTCGGAACGCCTAGATGTTACCAGGTATCCAAGACTGCAGGATGGGGAGAGACCTTCTCTTTAGCTCCAGCCACAGAAGAGCAGGCCAGGACTGGTGGAGCCAGCAACCCTGCGAAGGAGATGGACAAGGACATGCAGTTAAAATTGTGGGCAAGACCCTGAAAATCATCAGATGTGATGTAAATGTGCTCTACAGTGCACACAAGAATAAAGTTTTGTAACGTTAGCTGTGCATGTTAACTGCTTCAGATGAGGAGACAATTAGAGCTCAGTTTAGTACATTTCATAGGGTTTGAACATGTGCCCACAGTTACCAACCACATGCTCACTCTGATATTACTTCACTAACATAATGCAAAAGTCCAATACAGTTCAACTAAAGCTGGGTTTTACACTGCAGTTACCGTAGCAGATGACAACTGCAGATTGTAAAAGATTTCTTTGGTCATTAGTTAAAATGTCCATTTTGTACATTTAATGAGTCATACTCCATGGCAGCTGGTTTATTGTATGTGTAATGAATCATAATCTTTGGCAGCTGGTTTATTGTATGTGTAATGAATCATAATCTTTGGCAGCTGGTTTATTGTATGTGTAATGAGTCATATTCCATTGCAGATGATTCATTGTCTCTGTAGCCAAAAACAGCCCATGATTATGTTTTAGCAGTGGAATTTGCTCTAACATCCCTTAGTGTAACCACTTACACAACAAACATCCAACAACCACCAATAAGGAACAGCCTGTAATTATGCTGAACCCACACACCAACTACAAATAATCTGCTGTTTAGCGAAAGAACATTAAATAATGTGGAAGAATGTTTTGTGGAACTGAGGAATTTGTTGGATAAGGAGGACAAAAGCAGCGCATCAGTTTTGAGCAACGTTCATGTATTTGTAGCATTATTTATAGCTAGAAACACTTTAGTATAGTTTCATTTTCAGCACACGTGAGCTCACGCAGTGTCATGGAACTTGGACGAGATTTCAGCTGTGGCTTCTCATATCACGTGACATAAAACTCCTTCCTAACCCACATCGATATGCAGGAGATAAAAGCAAAATCATAAGCAACAGCTAGAGATGACTGAGCTGCCAAATATGTTTATGGAAGAAACCATTGGATTCCCACCCCCAAGACACCCCCCCCCCCGAGACCCACCTACGGGTACAGTGTCCGGCTGTCCGATCATCTGCTCCACGCTGACGGGCTTCATGACCAGGTGTGAGCACTGCATGACCAGGCCTTTCTCCTTGTGCTCACGCGCATGCAGGAGCAGGCTGCACTTGTTGAAGAAGACCAGTCGCTTGGCGCAGTGGTTGCACGTCACCTCGATGCGCAGGGAGCGGCGGTCGTAGTGACGCGCCAAGCTGCGCTCCAGGGCGAAGGCATCACCACACTCCAGGCAGCGGTATCCGGTGGCGGGCACGCCCAGGCCCCACTCGGGTGGCGGCAGGGTGGAGAGATCAGGCTGGTAGCTGGGCAGGGGGTTCTTGCCATTCAGGATCTTGTTGAAGGCCTCGACAAGGCTGGACTGGCTGCGGGAGATAGCCGCTACAGGGCTGCTCGTGATGGACGCCAGTCGGACCGCAGGCCCAGCGCTGGAGACCGTCTTCTGGCCGAGGGCGCGAGCTGCGACGGCCGCGTCGGACGGGGAGGAAGCGGAAGGCGAGGCTGCCGCTTCTGCGCTGCTGCAGGCCGGGAGGGCGACTTTCTGCGCCTTGCTGGCCGCAAACAGCATGGCTGCGCTGGCATCTTGCAAGGTTGCCACAGGCAGCACAGGAGCCTTCGAACCCTGAGGCGGCCCCAAGACAGCGGGCCTCTTAGGCCTGCTCAACACCTTACGACCCCCAAGCTGGATCTTGACGCCCTCGGGGCCCTTGGTGGCCCCACCTGCTGCTCCTTTAGGTGCCACCCTTGTAACAGTACGTGTGATGTTACCGGTCATGGTTTTAAAAGTCTTGATTCGAACTTTTAGAGGCCTAGAGGGCACCATGGAGGTGTCTGTGCTGTTCTTGGCAGCAGGGTCTGGGTCATGCCCTGATGATTTCGCTCCTTCTGAGTCTTCTTTCATGTCTTCCACAGTATGCTCATCACTTTTCAGAAGCTGGTCGCCATGTCCAAGTTCCTGTCTGCTCCCCAGACTCTCCACAACATCGTTCTTGCCAGGAACCTCCCCTGCACTCCCCTGTCCAGGGTCTTTTTCCTCTAGATGGGTAGTCAGCAGAGAAGAGGATAGCTGCTCTGGACTACTGCTCTTCGGGGGAGCAGATGGCAACAGGTCCCTCCCCTGCAGACGAGCAGGCGTTTCTGGCTCTGGGCTCTCAGGAGAGTCCCTCTCATCAAAAATGTGCTCAGGGTATCGCTCGCTGGGTGAGCCTTTTTTTTCAGTCATGCAAGTGGAATTACTGCTGCTCTGCGTGGGTGTCTGACAGGGGCCAGAAGTACTACTGCTCTGTGAGGGTGTCTGACAGGGGCCAGAAGTACTACTGCTCTGTGTGGGTGTCTGACAGGGGCCAGAAGTACTACTGCTCTGTGTGGGTGTCTGACAGGGGCCAGAAGGAATCAAAAGCTGTGGGAGAGAAGTGTCCACTCTAATCTGGGTTTTACTCAGGGTCAAAGACTGAGAGAAGGAAGAGGCGGCTGGTAAGTCACTAGACAACTCTGGCCTGCGAGGAGACATTTGGAGGTCTGGACTTTCCTGGATCATAAGTGGAGGGCTTTCAAGATCTGGTTCTGACTCTTCATCTTCACATAAAGGATGATGGACTCCAGCCTTCGAGGTGCTGTTTAAAGACTGATCTAAAAGACTGGAGCTGATGGGAGAAGAAGGACGTCCTACTTCATCTTCATCAACTTTGGAGGGAAGCAGACCAGTTAAACTTGTGGAAGGCGCAGAAACAGGTATAGGCATATGATAAATGTCAGAGTGAACGCAGGAACTGCCATCCTGGTCATCACCTTCACTAGCAGTTTTAGGGGAGCAGAGAGACCAGAGAGACCGGCCGTTGGGTTGCATTTGGGTCGGAATGGAGTGCAGGGAGGCTTCCACAGGTCCATCTGAGATAGCCTTGAATCCATTATGGATGAGGGCATCAGATGGCAAAAGGCTGTGGGGTCTAGGCAGAAGCTGGGGAGACAGCAGGGCTCCACCCTCACTTCTCTCCACCTCATCCAGAACACCTCTTACTTGCCTGACCATATCCTCATCCTCCTCGTCTTCTCCACTTATGTACACATCAGAGCAGACACTGTTCTTCACTATAACACTCACAGCAGAAAGGTCATGGGAAGCTAGAGGAATGCTCTCTCGGACTTCTGAGGAACTGGTAGGTCTTTGACTTGGACTTCCACTTCTCTCTTTTCCACCAGTACCACTGGATTCACTGTGATTCCCATCTGGATCCTCAGAGTTGGACTGAATTGCCTCTTTAGCATCAATGTCTGGAATATCGAATGCTGCCAAAAGGTCATCAAAATCTGGTGTTTTCATGTCTCCCATTCCTGCGCGACCAAGAAATGCTTACGGATAAAATGAAACAAAAAATGAAAGCGACAACTTAAGCAGGTAGCAAAGGAACACTGAAACAACGTAGCCCTTTAGCTAGTCAGGCTAAAAGTACAACACACAAACCGACTACAGACTGCATTACCTAAGGCTTTTTTGCGAGAACAACTAATGAAAGATGTTCATAATATCTTGTACTGTTACAGAAACATGTAACTTGGTTGTCGTCATCAAGAGGAATAACCAAGCAAAAGAACTAGGTCTCAGGAAGTTGACACTTCCTGGGACCGAGTTCTGCTGCCCGGATCATTTGCTAGCTAGCTCCCCTTACGCTAAGTAACAGCTCCAACATCAAGTTCACAAAAATAACCTTTTTGGCATTCATACTGGACAAAAGCTCGAATTATCAGTACAGACGTGCTATTGCTCTGACAAAACAGTCACGCCAGCTAGCTGGATTCGAGCTAATAAAACACACTGACAGGTTCGTGGTAACAGACACCTGCCATTTACTCATCGCTAGCTAAGATCTTAAAGCTGTGCTCGCTGGCTAGTTTTAGACAAGGAATTCGACAAGTCTTCAGTTAGTAAATGTCAACGAACACTTATCCATTTTTAAATCTCAAATTGTATGTTGACCTGACTGTCATCTGTTGCAGACAAAACATACAATTTAGTGCAACAGGTCAACTAACTAACGGGTAAAGTCGCGCTAACATGTTAGTTGTCATCCGAGGTACAGTGCTCGCGTAGGTAGCCACGGGTGCTAAGCTAGCTTGGGTTAGCTCTCCTAGTTTTGCAACTGCTTCGGTGAATTTTGAGGCTTAACCAGCTAAACTGGGGAGCTGCTTATGAAATTGTGGATCGACACAGTCGTTCCTGCGCGCACATCGCAGCTACAGTACAAGCTAGTTAGGTATGTGGAGTTAAATATCTGCCACTAGTTGTAGTTTTAAAAGGAGAAAGTTTTGTTCAACATTACCTGGTCGCGTTGCAGGCTTCAGGCAGGATGGCGCATAACAACTACGTCATCCCAATCCATTAAAATCTATATCAACAGCAATATTGGTACGCGAATATATATATATATATATATATATATATATATATATAAGATACATTAATTTAATATAGTTAACAATGTGGCACTTTTGATTGTTTGGTGTAGGCGAAGTATGATGCTGTGCTTTCCTCTTGTCCAACTATTGATGTTAACACAGGGGAGTTCTCAAAACCAAGTTCATCCGTATTTTGAAGTTGGGTCTCCGTTAATTTCATTGTTTCACAACGTTTAGCAATTTTTAACCTCTACTATAAGGGTCAGTTCTTGCCTTCTTTCAGATTTTTATTCGGCATGAAGATATACTAGCGGAGCAAGCACTTGAGAAACGAAGACGTGGTTTTGTGGACTGAAGACATGCTTGTGGAATATACAGCATGAAGAGGACTGGGTAGTAACGTAATCAGACACCAAAATGTTACTGTTCTAGAAAAAAAAGCATACATTAGATTACCATTTTTAAAATATGGAGATTACTAAAAGGTTTACATTACATATTAATCACATACTCTCTTTTTTCATCTTTTCCTTAATTGATATAGTAATCCTTTGCATTAGGTTTCAGGTGCATTTTTAATATTTAAGTAAGCAGCAGTGGAATACATACTCTCCCAACACCGATCGAAATGGAAGCTGCACATAATTTCCTTGAATGGACAAAAATATTGCTGTCATTCTTATGGAAATCTCAGCCTCACTCTGCTCAGACTGTAGAAATCGTATTTTCACTCTGATCCTGCATCAGTGATGGACCCCCACCACAATTTGAATTCCTTCCACAATTTCTGTGTTACTCTTTTCACATTTTGCATTAACATGTGTCCTCTGTGATTGGATCATTAGTGGCCAGCACTAAGCACAAGTATGAACAGGGTGCATCTCGGAGACTCGTAGTCCACTTGTGCAAACTCCATTCAGAGGTGCTTTTCTGTATTCTGATCTGTATCCTGATCTGTCCTTGACAGCAATGGTGAGGCTCATTGCTCTAGTCATAAAATACATATTACATAAAAGTCTGATCTGATCATTATTTAATAGAAGGATAATTTAAAGGAGGATGAAAGTCAGACAGCAAAGGCATCAAATACGGCAGAATGATGATCTGACTCCCTCCCTCACATGACTTGAATCCTTTTGAGAACTTGAGGGCTCAAGTGTAAGATTTACAGCAAGGGAAGACATTGACCTCGATGAACAGAACGGGAGGTTGTGTTGGCGGCTGTGGCCTCAGCTGAAATTCACTGTGAACAGATTGAGAAACTTCCAGATGGAGAGGACACAACATGGCAGTAATTGAAAAGAAGATGAGAGGAAGAGAAAAGGTCATGACAAAAAAAGTTGTTCTGAAAGGCCATTTGTTGTTAACTGAGAATTTTTTTTGTTAAATAACATTGTAAGGCTGAAGAACGAACAAGTTGTTTTTTTTTGTTTGTTTGCTAATAATTGTACACACTACAAGTTGAGCAAGCTAAAAACCTTAAAACTGTTCATGCTAATAAGAGAGACAGGCAAAAGAATTTTTTATATATATTTTCATGTGAAAGGTATGCCATTTTCCTAATTGTTCATGCAGTGTAGTTAAGTAAGTTAAATGTGCTTGATCACGTAGACACGTGCAGCACGTAGACAGGGTCATAAACGTTCAACCATGAGATCACGGTGAGCAGGGTGTGGGAGGGGTAACCTTCTAGCCATCAGGGTGCAGGAGAAATGCCTGCAGAGTCAAAAATCACTGGAGGAGCCAAGCAAGGAGGCGTGAGGCATCAGAACAGGGCTCGTTTTAATTTCACAACAAAGGCACAGTATAAAAAAGGAAAATAGAAGTACACACCTTCTGTCAAAATTTGATTGATTGACCCCTCACTTGTCAACAACCCCCTCCCCCCACCCCCCCCCAAAAAAACAAACAAACAAATAAAACCTGTCAACCTGTCAAATACTGGTAATAATTTAACTGCTGCCTTTGTTTTAAAGCTTTTAAAGCGTCACACTTTAATCTTTTCTATGAAAGACACACCACTCAACCCCCACCTTTAACTAGATTCCTTCTGTCAAAAATGAAACACCTGATCATTAATTTACTTTTTGACTGGTCAAACGTTATCCACACCAAACTACTGATAGTCCCACGTGCATCCTGTTCCTAACTTTGCTGGATCCAAACTTCTTTTTGACAAAATGACTGAATGAATTTTTAATGCTTTTGATCTTGTTCTTCTGATCTTGTTTTCTCTGTATAGGACATTCCCAACCGCACATCCGAAAACCCTGACAAAATGATTTAGTCATTTTAACGCTTTTGATCCTTTTCTCTGTGAGTCACACGCATCCTCTAACTAGAACCAAACCCTTCAGGCAAAATGAGTGAACGTCTTGACATCACACCGACTTGACCCATCCTTGTGCAGTCGTTCATTCTCCGGAGGGAGCCCTGGCGCGTAATCATTTAAGAGTCGCATCTTAGTAGAGAAACATTGAAGGAATTCTTTAATTGAGAAATAATATGGAGATTATATGGATTATATTATGTCGATGTTTTTCTTAAGCCCATACGCTCCTAAAAAGCGTATAGCTGATTTGTAAAGAACCAAGAAATTGTTTTGCAGTGACTCGCGTCGTTATTAATAGATAAACGTAACACAGACGCGCTACATGAAACTGGATCTTGATCTGTATGACTGGAATGAGTTCAGAAAATGGCGCACGGAGTTCGAATGCGCTGCCGAAAGAGGAAATATGCTATACCGGCGAGTTAGTGTTTTCAGCCACGCAGTTTTCAGCCACATTGTTTTACAAAGACGTTGCAGGGCACATAAATGCGACGGACCCAACAACCATCTTGCTAATGAGAGTTAATCATCATACAAATAGTTAATCATCATACAAAGATTCTGGCATTTCCTGAACAAACGTATATTTATTTTTATTCATCATCTCATCATACAGATGTTTCCAGCACGTATAATACCAGAATCAGGAAGATTTTCCCATATTACTCATGACCACAAATGATGAATGCAGAAGTTGAAGCATCAAAACATTGAGTTACAAAAATAAAATTGCTATTTGGCCAAAATCTTACTCTCCGTACATCAAACGGATAAAGTGTCACAAAATTACATAAAGCTTCTTAATAATCATGCAGTAGAATCCAGAAATCAGGCAACAAACCATGTTTATCATTATACAATCCTGAATCAAGTGGAACCCGTTTTTATCTCTGACAGTCATGTTCAGAGCATGAAGCGTAACTTAATCGTTCATCTCTGTCAGATGCTACACAGGTCTAGTGAAAAGAGTCACACTGGGCTTTTCTTCATCAAAAACAGGCCCAAAGTAGCTGCTGTTCAATAGCTGCCATGCACAGAACTTATCTGTTACACACACAGTAGCAGTGTGGTTCAACATTTGTCTGTTACACACACAGTAGCAGTGTGGTTCAACATTTGTCTGTTACACACACAGTAGCAGTGTGGTTCATCATTTGTCTGTTACACACACAGTAGCAGTGTGGTTCATC
>JAOYMR010000007.1:2618054-2635626 GCA_025802075.1 Tenebrosternarchus preto | reverse complement strand
CGGAGCGGAGTAGTACACCATCCGGGTACTTGTAGTATACTACAGATCTCCAGTTTGGTCACATACTGCATACTGCAGTATATGTAGTATGTCGCATACTGCGAGTAGTATGTAGTATGCCATTTCGAATACAGCCTATGTCTGTGCTCTAGTTCCTGAGAGTCTGCATACAAAGGACCCAACAGACTCCTACCTGAAGGTGTTGGCAGGAGGCCCATTCATTCAGCAAGCTGACAGATGGTCGGGTTATTACAAGAACTACAGGTCCTACAGACACAAAGGCCAGTGCTACTGGGAAGTGTAGGTTGGGGAAGAAGTTAGCCTGGAATGTAGGGGTTAAGGAGCAGACTGGAAAACCAAAGACATCAACAGCAAAAGAGGACCAACTCCAGCTTAGACACAGCAAAGGATACACTTTAAACAAAGACAAACAAGAGATCTCACTTTAAACAAAGACAAACAAGAGATCTCACTTTAAAGAAAGACAAACAAGAGATCTCACTTTAAACAAAGACAAACAAGAGATCTCACTTTAAACAAAGACATACAAGAGATCTCACTTTAAACAAAGACAAACAAGAGATCTCACTTTGAACAAAGACAGACAAGAGATCTCACTTTAAACAAAGACAAACAAGAGATCTCATTTTAAATAAAGTCAAACAAGAGATCTCAGTTTAAACAAAGACAGACGAGATCTCTCTTTAAACAAGTAAAACAACTATCTTCAGTGTGAGACAAAACAGGTGATGCTCTGTGATGCTGACATCATGTGTAAATCATGACATAATGAATTCAGCTATTCTCAGACTAAAAGTATATAAAGGTATGGAGCCCTCAAGAGGTCAAACAAAAACTAAGAAAAAATGACTGACACAGCAGAGGGTAGAAAGCTTGTTTGTTTGTTTGACAAACCAACCAGAGTTAAATGTGTAATTGTATATTTCAGTACCATTTGACAAGGGCGTTACAATTATACACTTGTGTTTTTCCAAATATGCTGTATTAACTGCTTTGCCGATTAGTATGGCTAAAGGAGGCCGATTTTGTAGATTATGGAACACTGTTCTCTACGTGGGACCATTAAAAGTGTGGTGCACATTTAGCTCCGCCCACAGAGTTACCACTTTGCTTCTCTAAGAATGTACTTTTCGACACGGTACGGCTTATCTCTCTGAGGTCAGAGCAGGCTTGTGAAATCAGCCTTGGAAAACAGCTTATATAGTTCCCTTTCTCATTCCAAAAAGTTTTATTCTGGTATTTCCCAAACTGATACACACATACACATAAAAATCTCTTACTGGCTAAAAGTTCTACCAGTTTTGTAATGAATAAGTTTATGAAACTCTGGAAAAAATGTACTAAATTGACCTTAACTGACATTAAGAAATTGTGGGTTTTTTGTGTATTCGTCCTGCATTTGTCATGTGTGTTCTGTCACGTTGAATATTTTTGAATAGTTCTTTGGTTTTTAATGATAAATATTTGCAAAGTTACTTATCCGAACTTCTAAATGTGTTAGAGGGGTTGTAATAAAACCAGCTGTTCAACCTGAGTGCACTTTTTCTTACAAGACAAGCATAATACTTGTATTTGAAGGTCCAAAAAGTAAGAAACAGAGCAAAATGGGAAAAAAAACAACCAGATGGTGCTCTTACAGCATTAGAGAAACTGCACTGTCATGTTTGGTTATACCAGGTTGAGTAACATAAGTCTCACGTGTTCTATTGCTGTGTCATGGTTCGAACTTCATCAGTGTCTCAGCACAGTATATGTCCACATTTAAACCATTTAGCATTTACCACTCTTTTCCAGAGTGATTTGTAGTAGTGCTTGGTTGTCTCTCTGGAAGAAATCCTTATGTTGGTATACTGAGTGTAAAGGTACCATATGACTCTGTCAGAGGAAATAGACATAAGGAAAGTACATACTATATGTGTGTGGGGATACTGTCAATTCCACTTGACTGTGTGCTAGTATTGAAAAGAGTCTTGAGGCATGTCTTTCCTGCCTCACACTGTGCTCTCTCCCTCTCTCTCTCTCCCTCTCCCTTTCTCTTGCCTTTCTGTCTCACTTTGGCCCATCGCTGACTGTATTGTGTGAAAGCACTGCCAGTGTTTACATGCATGTAATCAGAATGATACCATTTCTTTCTCTGATTTAAAAAACATATGTGCCAAATCATCCACACTGAAAACACAAATCAGTCAGGTGCACTTGGAAAACAGACACAGAGTTCATGTAGTATTCACTGAATAATTTCTGGGAGTTTAAAATGTTTTGAAAGGGATTCTTGTCAGTTATTACTCACTGAATAATATACTTCCCACAGACACGTGTACCTTGTTGATGCAGCCTGTACAAACTGTTTACATGTAAATTAAAAAAACTGATATATCAGGATTTATGATTGGAATGAACAGATAAGTCAGAACTTATATACAAAATGTTCTAGCTCTGAATGTTCCTGTTTTTTATAAGTTATGACAGTTCTTTTTTGCATAGCAGTTGTTTTTTATTGTTTTTTTTTTCAGAATTACACAACTAGTACTTTTACTGCTTTTCAGAATTACACAACCAGTACTTTACCTCTTCTTTCCCGCTACTCCCTGCCCTCCTCTCGAACTCTGGAGCTGTTTGGTGCTGACCTCACATGCACTACTTTCACTCTCTCTCTCTCTCTCTCTTCCTCTCTCTCTCTCTCTCTCTCTCTCTCTCCTATCGCCCTCACTCTCATTCACTCTCTCCCAGTCTCTCTCTGACTCAGAGTGTTTGGTCTGTTTGCATGTCTGTACATAAGTGGGGAAGAGGGTGAGGAGGAGGAGGGTTAAGACAGGAAAGGACAAGCCAGAACTTGGGCGGAAGGAAAGGCTGCGTCTCATTTTCTAGGTCTCTTGAGATCCTCTCTTAACTTGTGGACAGGCAGGAGGCTGCTGTGTGGATAACGAGACCTGCACTCCACATCAAAAGGACCTAAGGCCCAAGTTGTGGACAGCCTGAAAAGGATCATCGTTTGAGAAGATTACGATTCTGTATTTTTGAAGGGGGAACAAGGAACGGTGGTTGTGTGACTTTTGGCTCCCAAAGACTGAGGCAATCCAACATGGCAGATATTGAGAACTACAGCACACTGCAAGAGTTCACAGAGGATGGATCAGGCAGAGGAAACAAACCTATACTGTACACGTCACAGGGCAAACAAGGTAATGCCCACGTGTGTGTGTGTGTGTGTGTCTGGATCTTGGGAGTTTTGTGAGTGAACAATCACACATCAAGGGGGATGTCCATTCATAAATTTGCAGTTGTAATTGAATCCATGACCTGAATCTGTGTTTTAAGACCTTGTGATTCGCAGCCATGACTCAATGACGCTTATGCTGAGTTCTCACATCCCAGGAGGTGTCATGAAAGGAGTGGAATGTCTGAAGGGACAGCTCTCTCTTTTCATGTTCATCGCTCTTTTGGCCTCTGTTTGTGTGAACATAGTACTGGGTGTTCTGTGTAAGTAAACCCACTTCCGTATGTAAGCAATTCCATACATCTGTCAGGAATGTCTATGTTTCTTTGGTGTAGACTTCCAAAAAACAGACTAGACGGCTTTTTTTTTTCAGAAAGTTGTCTCATCTCTCTCTCTCTCTCTCTCTCTCTCTCTCTCTCACACACACACACACACACACATGTTGCAGTGTCTCACAGCAGGTCCAACGCTCCTCTCAGCCCATGCAGCACAGAAGCCTCCACTCTGTCTCTGAAGCTCAGCTCCGTTCAGGAGCGCTTCTCCCGCCTGTGCTCTGACTACACCACCCTTGGAAAGAGCTGCTCCACGTCCGGTGAGAATGGTTCAAAGCGCACACAGCCGACAAGGCAAAGCACGCTTCTGGCCGCAGTGAGGAGGCTTGCATTGCCTAGAGCTCGGAAGGGCAGCATTTTCACAACTTCTCAAGACTGTCCCTCCCGCTCACTGTTATCCTTTTCAAAGAGGTTTGATCTTGGTTCGTGTCTCAGATGGGGCAGAATTGCATCACTGTTGCTGTACAGAAAATCCTGTCAAAAAATGTCAAAGAAATCCTGCTTACTCAGTGTCTAGCCAAAAAATCTCTACAGATGGAATTTGCCAGAAAAAAATCTATTATCATTTTAATGTAGTATTACTACTTCTGTCTTCACGCCCACTACCCCTCTGCCCCCAACACCTCACCCCCCACCCCTGCCCTGACTGATGCACATCCGTATTTTCCAGTGAGGACGTGCAGACCGTGTCCTGAGGGCTGGAATCATGTGGAGGGGAAGTGCTATTACTACAGCGATGACAAGCTAAACTGGGAGAACAGCAGAGAGAGCTGTGCATCTATGGGCAGCCATCTATCAATACTCCACACCCATGAGCAACATGTGAGAGGGGTTGGAGTGGAGGGGGGGGGGGTAGAGTGGGGGACAGGAAGTGGATAGTTAAAGAGTTCAACTACAGCAATACAAACAATTCTAAGAGAATAGCTTACATTTTTGTCTATATTCTAATCTTTGGATCATATTACATTCTTCTTTTTATTATTGTTATTATTATTATCATTATTATTACATTTTGTTTATATATTTATTTGAACATAGGATGCCCTTGCAAACTTGGCTCGTAAAATTGGTGGGTTTGACTACCATTACTGGATTGGCTTGTCAGACACTGAAGTGGAAGGAGTGTGGAAATGGGTGGACAACACACTTGTGAATAAAACGTAAGAGCATACAAACATAAAACAAACAAACAAACATAAAACAAACAAACCTACATACAAACAAACCTACATACAAACATAAACAAACACAAAACAAACAAACCTACATACAAACATAAACAAACAAACATACACACACACATAAACAAACAAATATGCAAACATAACACAAACAAACAAATATAAAACAAACATACGCTACATATATTCACACACAAACACACAGACACATGGTCAGATACATCAAACTGAAAGGATTCATATTTTTGTCTCATTCACCATTTTTACGGTTAAAAGAACTAACACCAAACCCAACAGAGCACCAGACGTTACAGCAGGAGCAGAGTTTGTATCCCTCATTTCCTTCTGATTTCCTGTGCTCACTGCTGCCCTCTGCAGGTACTGGAATGAATTGGACCAAGAACCCAATAATCACCAGGCGGGGGGAGATCACGGCGAAGACTGTGCTGTACTGGATTCTCACTCTAAGAGCTGGTACGACGTGCCCTGCGACTTCTTGTACAAACGGATCTGTGAGATGGATGCCATCAGTACAGACTAAATCACTGTATCACAACATGCACAGAAAACCCTGTGAATAGATTTGTTATATTGTAAAGAAGACACCCCACATATTTTGAATGTTTGAATGTTGCTTTTGAATCGATTCTATCTATCTATTGTGTCTTTCCCACTCTTTTTCATAAATAAAAATAGATGGATATATGCTGGATTTGGCTTGGCTTTTCTTTGTTTAGTGATTGCAACACTGGTGTTTGACTGGTTTTGGACCAGTCCGTTTGCTCTATGAGACCACAAACCTGGCTGGAGTTTGGGGTTTTAAGGCTAGCAAAATAGAAAGAGGCTGTTTAAGATCTCTTGTTTCTGAGTTTTAGTGAAACATTGAACATTGATTTGAACATTTTATTGAACATTGATAATTTCGAGGGTAGAATTATGTAAAATGGTTAAAATATTGCCCAAAATTCATGAACATAAATAACATTCAGAAACACTAAGTTATGGGTTTGGTCTGATTGACTTTGTGCATATAGAATACAGTACTCAAATACGCAGTTTTATGTAACTACATGACTAGACTGTAACAACAAAGTGAGCAGATTTTGAGCAAACATGAACACATACATGTATTTCCAAAGTGTAGAATTTGTCCAGGACTAGAGTTGTATCTCTGTAAGAGAGGCGCGTGTTGACATGCTTTCAGGCTGACAGCATAAGAATGAAAAATACAAGACGGACGGATGGACAGAGGAACAGAAAAAAATTAGCATGTTAGCATTTTTTAAATCTCAACTTTCTTTTTTTTAAACTTTCATTTATTAAAATATTTATTATTAACTATTAATTCTCTATTAACCTATGTTACATATTTATAATTCAATACCACATACATTCTCATACATTTTTATTTTATTTGCAAAATACTTAAAAAGTATTTTTTATTATCCGTTTTTTGTCCGTGTTGTTATGCCTCTTACTCATAAAATGATCGTTGAGGACTCGTTGAGGTTTTTGTATTTATATGATGATGCTTTCCACATTAAAGACAGGTGGCGGGCTAACGGGAACGCAGACGTTTTTTTACTAGTCCGTCATCTCGAAGTGTATTGAATTTTCGTTGGCCGCTAGTTCTGGCCTTCAGCCGCCCCCCCTCCCCCCAAACCCCCCGTTTTGTCCAATCAGACAAGGCGTTGTTTTGTTGTGGAACGTCAGCTAACGGAAGTATCAGTGGGACTGCGGGGAGCGAGCAAGACTACCTTGTTTATGATATTAAAGGTGAATGTTTTACATTATTCTTTATTCAAAGTGGACACGTAGGAACAATAACACTATTTGATAAACCCACACTGAAGCATATTTAGCAAAGTGTGTGATATATTCAGTTAACAGTTAAATGCGTTTAAAACGAACTCAGGCCTTCTTAGCACTAGCTAGTTAGCCAGCCAGCTAACGTGATTAGCTTAGCTGCTGGTCTCTGTCGATATAGTCACATGTGGCTAGCTAGCCTGCTAATACCGGTATGCTTGATAAAACTGCAAACCAATGCCCCCTCTTTACAGTCTTTTTTTTAACCAAATGTACTTCGAGTACATCGGTCGCTTTCTTTGCCCATTAAACTGACAGCTCGTTCTGTAGCTTGCTGTAGCTAGGCTAGCAAGTACTACTTGTCCCCGGTTTTCGTTACGTTAAGTTGTTCTGTTCATTTTAAAGTGACTGTCACATTTTCGGTGTGCTTTTACAAACGTGACTACGTACAACATCGTTTCATTGCTTGAACTTAAGTCGTAGCCACACAACTTAATCTCTCATGTGTCACCTACCATACAATGGTGTTGAGTATATCTTTCTATATTAGATCACTTGATTATTTAACATTTGGCTAATCTCAATACGCATCTGGATCCTATTTCCTTGACTTTAACACGTCTAGCGTGCTAAGTTCCCGTTGTCATTTTAAATGTTCTTTTGGTGCAGCTGCCTGACAAATAAATGCCCGAATTATAGCGTGGCTGCAACTACATAGCTCTGGACTTTACAGAATCTTAATGAGATGCATTGTAATTGCTTTGACAGTAGGCTATATTTTAGTGTAACATTTCACCTGATATCTGCCATCAGTAGCTTGTGTAGACTCTTCACGTCTCTTAATGATGTAATGTGCTTATCTTTTCAGTTTTCTTGATGGTCATAAACATCTCTCTGCCATATGGTACCATATGTATTTTTATCATATCCTGTAGATATCAAATGTAAAGTCTCTTTCTCTCTCTCTTTCAATGTGTCAGATGGAGGTGGATCAACTGCTGTCTCTGTCTGGTTCTGCTTTGGCTCAGGCTATCAGTTCTTTGTTGGAGACTCCAGGCCTTTATGTGTTCTCAGACATACTGGAGCTGCCCAACGTTCGAGAGGTTAGCAAATACACGCCTAGACTGATGCAGCCCAGCACAGTTTACTGAGCAGAATATCTGCTTTTGTTCTTAACATTGTTCTCAACATAAAGATGATAATATTAACTGAGAAAGGAACCGTTGAAAGAAGAATGTGTAATCCTTATTTTGGGTATGCACCATGACAGAGTGATTTGTCATGATAAACATCTAGTTTCCAAGTGCTGTCACACCTTCACACATCGTCTGCATTCTGTCTGTCTGTCTCGCCCTTGCTCTCTCCCTCCAGCTGGAGACAGGCCCTCATGCTCCTGTCTATCAGCTCCTCAATCTCTTTGCATACGGAACCTACTCTGACTACAAAGGTAAAGCACGAGAACACTGGTTTCATCAGTTTTGCTCTGGCAGACTGTAGGGAGCTATGGTTCCTCCTGACGCTCACGTGGACTTTGTGTGTGCTCCTCAGAGAGGGCCGCCTCTCTCCCTGAGCTTACCCCATCCCAGAAGAACAAACTCCGGCACCTGTCAATCATCAGCCTAGCCTCCAACCTTAAGGTACCTCCTCAGATCTCTTTGCAGTTCATCATCAATTTATATCACGAGTGCCTCAGATCACAAATTCTAGTCTACGGAACATCAACACTGTGGCTTAACTACTGGGGGTGTATTTCAAATGGATACTGTGCACATTTTTTCCTGCAAATGGGTTCTCCACTTTCTTCAGATGTAGTTGAATGGCCAAAAATTGACAACCCTCCTTCTTCCCCCAACAGTTTAAACAATGTTAATGTCCTCTTATTGCTTCTTACTCAGAAAATACAACTGGGCTGAAAGAAAAACAAAACTATTGATCTTTGCATGCAGTCTTTACCTTCTTAAACTGTTTATTACTGAGTTAACGATCTTGCAAAATATTATTCAGTACCTGCTGTGAATTATATAATAGTAAAAGGTATGGTAGTTACAAGATTAGGGAATGAGAGTGTAAAATAATGTTATTGGTTTTTAATATGATACATATTGATTGATGCCAAGGTGTTATTATAGTCTGCACTTGTTAAAGACAGTGTTTTAAACTGTATTCCTCTGTGTGATGCTAAAATGATCTTTCATGGTGCTGCAGTACTTAGCCTGCTAGCATCAATCATAAGTAAACTCCCCCTCCAGAAGGTTTTCCTCTGATGCTACTCCCACCCTTCTCTGTAATGATAAATGGTTCGAGGTTGGCACGATACCAAGTTTTCTGTACCGATCAGTTTCCGATATCTTGTATTTGACCGCCGCCAGATATCGATACTAATCCGATGATATTTCATACACTGCTGTGGGGCTGTGGTTCAGTTGTTTTGGTGAAACCTAGATTGTTGGGGGAGTTTTTGTGAGTGAGAGATGTATTATATATGCTATATTCTTACTGCTATAGATATGACAAATGAAGTATATATCACATGAAAAATCAGAAAAACTTTGTTTACAATGCTAAAGCTTTTTTGTAAGATTCCAGTGCCTCTGTCTTAGTGAGGTAATCTCTATTGGTGATGTGTTTTGATAATCTGTATATAATGCCTTGGTCATCCCCTGCTTAGTTCCCAGCACACAATGCAATCTCTGTTCAGCATATCTGCCTCACTCACTGACTGCAATTTACACCATAGTTTGCATTCTTTCCTTATTATTAATCCAGCTATAATTCCACTTAATACTGACCTTATAATGAAGTGCCCTAAGTGAGCAGACAGGGAGAGTCTCTTCACACAACCTGTTTAAAATGAGTAGAATGTAAGTTGTACAAGTAACAAGATGGTCCGGTCTCCCCCCCCCCCAGTTGAAAGGGTTTTCTAGTTATTTCAAATGAACTTATTCTCCAGCTTTTTATCCAACATTTCCAGGCCACCTTAAAACTGAGCAGGCTGATCTGTTAAAACTGATCTGTAAACTCTGCAGTTTTATGCCTTTTCATGTAGTCTAAATGTACAAAAGCCATAGAGTTCATTAACTTCATTAGTTTAGAATAGAAGAGTCCTTTACTATATTCGTTCACTGCTCCTCTCTGCTGTTTTCTGGTGTTTTTATCCCCAGCCTTGAACTTTTTTTTTTTTTTTTTTTTTTTAACTTCATAGCCAAACTGGAACCAACTGCATTATTTTTGTTTTTTTTTATGGATTAAAAAATAAATCACTGTTGTGTATCTACTACTGGGTTATCATAACTAATTATCAGTAATCACAGATGTGCTGGTCCACGTTAAGGGTGGAGTTTTTTTTTTGTCTCAAACCATCATACTATGGCATCAGGATGGAGCTGTGGCAGGGGAGTGTCCAGTGCCCGCGCTGTGTGTGTGTGTGTGTGTGCGTGCGCGCGCACGTGTGTGAGTGTGGCAGCAGTGTCTGCCGTATTCACTGTGTGTTTGTGTGTGTGTGTGTGTGTGGCAACAGGAGTGACGGCCTCAGTGTCTGCCGTACTCACTGTGTGTGTTTGTGTGTGTGTGGCCTCAGTGTCTGCCGTACTCAGTGTGTGTGTGTAGTGTGTGTGTTTGTGGCCCCAGTGTCTGCCATACTCACTGTGTGTGTGTGTTTGTGTGTGTGTGGCCTCAGTGTCTGCCGTATTCGCTGCTGCTGCAGCAGCTGGAGTTGAAGAACGTGCGTGAGCTGGAGGACCTTCTCATCGAGGCCGTTTACTGTGACATCATCCACGGCAAACTGGATCAGCGGAACCAGCAGGTGGAGGTGGACTTCAGCGTCGGCCGTGACCTCGGCCCCAACGAGCTGCCCAACATAGCCAACACACTGCAGGAGTGGTGAGTGGGCGGCTGTGCGTGTGTGTTGGGGGGGGTGGGGTTTAAACCAGGAGAGGTGAGCAGGTGTGTACATCGGGGAGGGTTAAACCAGTGAGAACAGCTGGCAGCAGGGACGAGAGCTTGGCGTGTGTGTGTGTGTGTGTGTGTGTGTGTGTAAACGTTCACTGAAGAGGGGTGGTGCACCATGGTGGTTGTTTGAGTTTCTCTGTGTATTTGTATATATGTGTTAAAGCCCTGTGTATGTGTTGTGCACTGCAGTGTGCCTGTGTGTGTTTGTATGTATGTGATAAAGGCCCGTGTGTGTTTCTCTGTCAGGTGTGAGGCGGTACTTAACCATGTGTGTGTGTGTGTATGTGTGTGTATGTATGTTTCTCTGTCAGGTGTGTGGGGTGTGAGGCGGTACTCTGTGGAATTGAGGAGCAGGTCTCCAGAGCTAATCAGTACAGAGAGAGCCAACTAAAGGTCAAAGTTCAAGTGGAGACTGAGGTCAGTGTTTGTATCCGCTTTCCAAAAGGACAGTGAAATGCATAACTTGTTACTGTATGTTTTTAGTTTCTCTAACCATAAGAGTGAAAATTTGGTAGTGTACAACGATGACCTTCTACTCCGTCTCATTCAAGTCTCAGCAATGAAAAGATCCCCTTTATCCAGCTGACATAGTCACAATGTGAAGAACAGATCCGTGGTCTTCTCAAGCCTTCTGGTTTAATACCAGTGTGTTATGGGGTTATGGGAAAACAATCCAGACATCTTTGTTCTTCGTGGACAGCTCCCATTTCAAACCTATTGGGTGGAAGCTCACTGTTCAATTCAAAGGAGCTTTGATGTATTTCAAACGGTCTGATGAGTTTCGCTTAAGGCAATGGTTGCATTACACAGCGAGAACAATTATCTGGTTTACTGTTCATTCAGTTTAGCTGCTTATTATTGTGTTTTTGTTTTATATTGGCGTGTTTTTGACAGACTTATTTAGCTACTGGTGAGTTGTCACCAGGCATCCCCCCCCCCCCCCCAATAATTACATGTCATACAGAGATGGATCTACACACTTCAAACATGAAGTATTTATAGTGTGTGTGTGTGTGCTATACTCTAGTACCCTATAATAATACTGTCAGAAAGACTTGCCTTTTCCTCTGAGAGGTTTTACTTCTCAAACCATGCAGCCTCTTAAACCGTGCAGGGCGCTGTGACCCTGTTCCTTACCTTGATGAATTTTCTTTCTGCCAAGATTTGAACACGCACTGCTGAAGCCTGTGTTGGCTCCAACCGTAATTGGATTCGAATTGATCTTTGCTTCCGTGACGCAGATTAGGCTTGATGGGTGATGCCGGGTTTTCTGAGCCCAGCTGACGTAAAGTGGTTCGAATTGAGATCAGTGTGCGGTGAACACATTGAAACCTGCTCCAGGGGCGTTGTTTTACACCGTGTGTGTGTTTTGGATTCATCGTAAATATTCTCATCACTCGTGACGTGAATTCATCTCAACGTTCTCGTCTCTTGACCCAGGTGTCAAACCTACAGAAAACCCTGAAGGCTAGCTCAGCTTCTCCATCGTCTGGGCCTGCCCCCGGTGGCGCGGCTTCCAATCAAGACGCGGATCAACCCGCAGAGCCACGAGACCCTGCCTCTTCTCAGGAACCACGACAACCGGGCAAAAAGAGTTCAAAAGTCAAAGGGTAAGTGGGCTTGTCCCTAGGTCTGAGTTCACTGTTGCAATTGCTATGTTACAGGGACCGTGATTAAAATTGATACCATCATGCACCCCTGCAGCCAGGCAGCCATTCGTCCTAAACTGTCGTTTTGCCATAACACTGCATCCACTGAGACATGTGGTAAATGCAAGAGGACCGAGCTGCATTTAGCCAAATCCAAACCGGGCATTAAACCAATGTTGAGTGACGTGGGAGAACCCTGGCTGGGTCCTCAGGATCACGGCAGACACGCTCGTCCTTAATGAAACAGGCACAGCGTGGGAGTGTGTTCACCACTACACCCTCCACAGTCATTCGATTCATTCGAGTGTGTGTGTGCTGGAGTTCCATTTTGTCCTGGTTAAGTGTTGCTATGTGATTTATTGACAGACCCACAGGCTTGATTAAGCCTTGACAATCTGCTAATTGTCCCAATCCTGGTGCTGAAACCAGAACAGCTGGAGGTTCTTTGTAGAAGCGTTTGATCTGTGGATTCGTGTGGGGGGGCCGCCCCCCCCCCGCGGGGGGGGGGGGGGGGGGGTGGGTTTTGGTAGGGAGTGTTTATCTGTGTTTTGGTTTGACCCCCCCCCCCCCCCCCATTTCATTTAAGTGTTTCTGTAATTGCTACCTTTACCTTGTTTGTTTTTTAAAATAATCTTGTTTATGGTGTCATTTATTACATCTTTATACTGTTACAGGCTAAATGTTGTTTGTGTGTATGTTGTTTTAGTGTACGTTACTGGCTAAATGTTGTTTGTGTGTATATTACAGGCTAAATGTTGTTTGTGTGTATATTACAGGCTAAATGTTGTTGTGTGTTACAGGCTTCGTGGGAGTGGGAAGATCTGGTCAAAGTCTAACTGAACATGGAGGGTTAGGAAGATCTGGACTGTGGCTGCACATCACAAAGCCTCCTGACTCACAAAACCAGGACAGACACTCGCACACAGTTGGATTAAAATGGCCAGAGGGACTAGCGAGCAGATTTCATCTTTCTCAGAACAAGGCTGTGCAGACATCATGTAATTGCAACTTAACAAATACAAGATCCTTACTGAAGACTTTGTGTGTGTGTGTGTGTGTGTGTGTGTGTGTGTGTGTGTGTGTGTGCGTGCGTGTTTGAGAGAGCAAGAAAAAACAGACTGCGCTCCAGTGTGTGTGTGTGTGCTTGTGCTGTAAATGTTTTAGCTTAATCCCAATTCATTTTCCTTCGTGGAGTGTTTTGAGTTTTGTTAATCCATAATTAGGATGTAAATTGACAAAGGAATAAACATTTTCCATCTACTACTGTTCCCTCGTAATACTTCATCATGTGCCTCCCTCTCTCTCTGATGTTAAGTAGTGGCAAATGTTTAGTCAGAGGGAGCTTTGTCTGTTTAGAGGTCATGGCATTAATTATCTCTCTTGCATCCACACACACTCGTCACACGACCACCACAGATATCATCTCACACAGTGACACATTCACCATTAGAGCCATCGCATCTCTCCAGATGTTTTACCTGCGAGTGTAAGCACTGTACAGATTATGAACTGCCTGTAGCCATGATTTCATCTCCTTTGCATTCTGCCTCTTTCGTTCCATTTCCCCTGCATGATGTTAATGGCAGCAATGAAACTCCTGCCACCCACTCCAACATTGGAGACGAGTGTGAGAAATGATCCACCCACTCCATGTTTGAGACGAGCGTGAGAAGTGATCCTTAAACTCCAACATATTTGAGACGAGCGTGAGAAGTGATCCTTCAACTCCAACATGTTTGAGACGAGCGTGAGAAATGATCCACTTCAACGTTAGAGACGAGCATGAGAAATTATCCACCCACTCCGTGTTAGAGATGAGTGAGAAATGATCCACCCACTCCAACATTGGACACGAGTGTGAGAAATGATCCACCCACTCCAACATTAGAAACGAGCGTGAGAAATTATCCACCCACTCCAACAATGTTGGAGACGAACATGAGAAATGTTCTGTTTTTATATGAACACTGTCACGCTCTGTTGCCGTTCCCATCTCCACACTCTGAATGTCTTTTACATCCTCTCTTCTCCCATTCAGTCTTACATTTTCTCTGCTTTCCTCCCACTCTATAAATAGTAGTGTTAATTTCACTCCAACATTTAAGAGATGAGTATGAGAAATGATCCACCCACTCCAACATGTTAGAGACGAGTGTGAGAAATGATCCACTTCAAGGTTAGAGACGAGCGTGAGAAATGATCCACCCACTCCAACATTGGAGACGAGTGTGAGAAATGAGCCACCCACTCCAACATGTTAGAGACAAGTGTGAGAAATGATCCACCCACTCCAACAATGATAAAGATGAGCATGAGAAATGATCCACCCACTCCAATGTTGGAGACGAGCATGAGAAATGATCTACCCACTCCATGTTAGAGACGAGCTTGGTAAATGAGCCTCCCACTCCAACATTAGAGACGACCATGAGAAATGATCCCCCCACTCCAACAATGTTAGAGACAAGCATGAGAAATGATCCACCTACTCCAACATGTTAGAGACGAGCATGAGAAATGATCCCCCCACTACAACAATGTTAGAGACGCGCGTAAGAAATGATCCACCTACTCCCTTAGAGACGAGCATGAGAAATGATCCACCCAATTCAACAATGTTAGAGATGAGTGTGAGAAATGATCCACACACTCCAACATTGGAGACAAGTGTGAGAAATGATCCACCCACTCCAACAGGTTAGAGCTGAGTGTGAGAAATGATCCACCAACTCTAACAATGTTAGAGACGAGTTTGAGACATGATCCACCCATTCCAACAATGATAAAGATGAGCATGAGAAATGATCCACCCACTCCAACATTGGAGACGAGCATGAGAAATGATCTACCCACTCCATGTTAGAGACGAGCTTGGTAAATGACCCTCCCACTCTAACAATGTTAGAGACGAGCGTGAGAAATGATCTACCCACTCCAACATGTTAGAGACGAGCTTGGTAAATGATCCTCCCACTCTAACAATGTTAGAGACGAGCGTGAGAAATGATCCACCTAATGCAACAATGTTAGAGATGAGTGTGAGAAATGATCCACACACTCCATGTTAGAGACGAGCGTGAGAAATGATCCACACACTCCAACAATGTTAGAGATGAGTGTGAGAAATGATCCACCCACTCCAACGTTAGAGACGAGCGTGAGAAATGATCCACCCACTCCATGTTAGAGATGAGCGTGAGAAATGATCCACCCACTCCAACATGTTAGAGACGAGCGTGAGAAATGATCCATTTTTATATGAACACTGTCACCCTCTGTTGCCGTTCCCATCTCCACACTCTGAATGTCTTTTACATCCTCTCTTCTCCCATTCAGTCTTACATTTTCTCTGCTTTCCTCCCACTCTATAAATAGTAGTGTTAATTTCAGTCAGTGTGACTGAACGTCAGTGTTTCACAGTCTCCCAGAACAGATGGGAACTGTGAACTCTTACAGCTGCACACCTGCGTGTGAGATGATGAGGGGTGTGTGTGTGTGCGCGCATAACACAGAGACCCAGGATGAAGACAGGAGTGTTTCCATGTCAAATGTTTAATGACTTCTTCCAAATATCTGGTAGTGAGAGTCCACAATGTCACAAACAGTACTAAAAATACGAAAAATGCACGTTTCAGTTTTAAAACAGAGATTGATTTGTTAATGATCTTTTTGTGAACCATAAACAGTATTTAAGGCAAAGCTACTTTAATGATATAAAACTACATTGCACAAATCTTACATGATATGACAGCTTGTAACTGAATCTTGGTTCCATAAAGCCCAGGTATTTTAAACAAACCATCCCAGATGAGTAAGTACAGGATATTATTTTTATATTTGTATATATTTTATAATTATATTTATAATTTCTTATTTGCTTCGTCTACAAGACAAAAACCAAAACAATTCTGTATCACAAACCCCATAAGCCACTGAACACATGCACAAGTTATTTTTCATGAAAGGCATCATTTTCAGAGAAATTTCTTCAGGTTGCTGCAGTCTAACCCTAGCCCTAACCCTAGTCCTAACCCCAGCCCTAACCCTAATCCTAATCCTAGCTGCTTGCATCTACAGTCGTATATGAAGTTTTGCTACATCTGGGATATCCAGTGCCAATATACCCCAGCTGGCATTTTCCACGTTTTCTGCTTCATTTCCTCATCAGCTGAATGCCCAGAGTTAAATGTTACATCCAGGACAACATTAAATTGTGCAGGGAGGGGAGTGTGAAACAACACCATCTCTAGAAGAACACAATAAAGAACCACAAAGAGTTTCTGGTTTTCACTGGTTTCCACTTCTGAGGAGGAAGTCCCCCAAAAAGTCGACCTCCCAAACCATCCTTGATTCTTATGGTCTTCTATGGTGGTTTTACAAAATCTCACCTCAGTTGAACTAAAATCCTTATAAATTATACTTTGCCTGGTGCCGAATGTTTTGTGAATTACTTTAGATAAGCCATGCTACCAGAACAACAACATTCTGTCATTCATTTTAAAAAGGTTTTCCTCAGTTTTGTCCAAAGGAAGTGGAGGTGAGGCAGAGGAACTGACTTCGGGCCGGTTCCACCCCGGGACACCAGACCAACACGCCCTAAAAACGCAGCTGCTTGTCGGTGTGACCCTTGCATCACCGCAGCCGGACGTGGTGGGCCGGATCTCCCCGGCCTCCATCTCTACTGTCCCAAGGCGCTTGTGTAACGTCACTACACGGAGACGGAGGGGCGGGTCCACCGAAGACGCCCGAAATGTCGAGGGACATTCGCGGTTAGCGTCGCGCCTCTGCCTTACAGTTACGAATCAGCTGTGGAAATTACAGTGGAGCCGCATTCTGTAATCTAGCAAAAGCTTTCCAAGCTTCTGACTTCTAATGGCAGTGGGCATCAGCCCTGCTGTTGCCAGGGGTGACACAGCTATATAACACTGAGCAGGTCTGGATACAGAACCAGAAGAACCGTTTGCACCAGACGCCTTCCTTCTTTAAGCCTCGACAAGCACTACGCTGAGGGTTCAGGAACATAGCAGCCGGCGGCGGAACCAAGCAGCACACGGTTCACTGGACGAATCCTGAACGTTTGACCGGGGACAGTAAAACAGATGCAGGTGAGGTGGCGGCCGTGTCCTTGGGAAGGAGGAGGGTTGGCTGAAAAGTGGAGGGGGGCGGGGGGCTGGAAAAAAGGCGTGGCTTTCACATCCGCGTCTGTCCACCCATGAGTTTGCTCCAGGCCCGAGGGGAATGAGGGAAGGGGGGGGGGATTATTGAGCTCAGTGCGGTCGGCTTCTCAGAGGTTGACCACCGGAATTCTGCATGAGGAGAGATTGATGGAGGAGAGAGTGAGAAAGAGAGAGAGAGAGAGAGAGAGAGAGAGAGAGGGAGAGAGAGAGAGAGAGAGAGAGAGAGAGAGAGAGAGAGAGA
>JAOYMR010000007.1:2521786-2550575 GCA_025802075.1 Tenebrosternarchus preto | reverse complement strand
ACACACACACACACACACACTCACACACACACACACACATATATATATACACACACACACACACACACACACACACATATATATACACACACACACACACACACACACACACATACACACACACACACACACACACACACACACACACACAATATATATATATAATGTATGTATGTTAGCGAACAACAAGATAGCGAACAAACCAGGTCAGCGACAGACGAGATACTTTGCGTTACTTGGCAGCTACGTTAGCTAGCTAGCTAACAATTACCTGGAGTTATCTTAAAGGAAACTTGGTAATATTTTCACCACTACATAAATAGCAAGTACAAGAATAGCTGTCTAGCTACGTTTAGTCTAGTTATAACAACCGTAGTGTATTACCTATCTATCGTAACTTTAACCATCACAACGCTGGATAGATAGCGTAGAGTTTCGTGAATTCGCTAGCTGGCTACAATTTTACTTTGCTCTCTAGTTAGCTTAACCTAGCTACTTAGCTAGACAGGAAAAGGCTCACGGAATAAAGTCTTTGAACTTTGAATCAATTAAGGGAACATATGTTTAATGTGTTCATTTGTAATGTATTGTCGAAGATTTCCTACCGCGAGCTAAATGATGCAAATTATCGGATGTTTTCGCAACCACTGGACGTCTTGAAACGGTGGGTAATCCGTTGTGCTGAAGTAAAAAATGTCACTGAAACAACAAGATAGACTCTGGTGACCACACCCATTCGTAACAAACTTTCGCGAACGGACCGCCCCCTGGCGAAAGGAGTGAATTCTTGACAGCAGGGTATTGAACTCCAGGCCCAATCAAAGCTGTCGGGACACATATTCACGGACATCGTGTTGTTTTATATTGTCATCAAATTAAAGGCAATCCGTAATATACTTACACAGTCGTTAAATCAACGACTTGGCAATTAAGTGTAGAATAACTTACATGAACTTACGTGTAACTTTAAGTGTCAATCATTATTATGAACATATATTATGAACATATATTATGAAGTCGTGACTGTTTTAAAATAAATGGCAACGTCTACATTACAATACTGCTTTGCACACTTGCTATGCACACCCCTACTAAAATCTGTTCCGGCAAACGTTCCGCCCATACTGTCGCCTTCGCACCAATCAAATTACTCAACAGCTGGGCGATCGGTCGACCCCTCCTGCTACTAGCCTAGCCTCGTTCTGGAGTGAATCCAGGAATATAAAGCCTTTGTCCGTCCACAGTCATTATAACGGAGCCACGCCGCTACAGTTGGGAAGCAGAGACCACCGCAGTTCAATTTAACCATGAGGGAGATCGTTCATATCCAGGCCGGCCAATGCGGCAACCAGATTGGTGCCAAGGTAAGAGATGGTTCGCCGTGTTTCTTAAAAAAAAGAAACATGCTGAGAATGCGTTAGAAAACTAGAAAAGATGTGATTTATTGTTCATATATGAGGGAACCTCAACAATGAAACATCTGAATTAGAGGAGTGGCCTGTTAGCCTCCTACTACATTAGAATCATTGTTTAGTTTTCATATTTATTAAATGATATTTAGAAACTGCTACATTGCTGTGAGATATTCGTGCTTCCATGTCATTTTAATCAAATGCAAAATTTATTTAAATGTCACAGCGTTGCCTTACGTATAACTGTCTAGACACTGACCGGGGTCCTTTATTAAAACACCATTAACCTAATACGCCAAATCAACATGTAAGGCTGTCTAAAACTTTTTCCTTAATACTATTCATCTTTGTCTGACTCGTGCTATTGGATTGCTGGGATTATAAACCTTTACTTTTACTCGCCGAAAAATCTCTGATAATCACGTTTTCGATTATGCATAATCCAAATTATGCATTGTCGTTCATTTATAAAGTAGACTGGTAATAATTGGTGCTAAATTTGTGGAAATGAAAAAAAAATATATATATATCAGCTGACAAAAATAGGTTGCTTGTATCTGGTAAATTATTATTCGTTTTTTCCCCTCACACATCTTTCTTATTCTAATACCGGGCGTGGCGTGTCCATCTATTCCACCGCACATCCTCTGAAGGCGTAACTGAGCGCTATTGAAGCTAATTGTCGCCTTCACCCGGCCCCTGTCACGAGCCCTTTAAACAGCTGTCGTGTGGGTTTGCAGTACGGATAATTTACACCTGCCTTATGTTTTTGCTCAAAATAAATATCAAAAATTTCATCAACAGTCTATACGGTGATGTTTTTTTAGGCGACGTTTCCAATCTTTTGTGTGAATATCGGTTTTTCGGTGTAGCTGTTTAGATGAATGAGACAAGCGTATCGTGGGAAGGGTGGGGCAAGAAGACCCCTGACAAAGAAAACTAATGTTCAGTAAGGAGAATTCAACCAATGTTCCAAAACAGACGATGTTTTTACCACGACAAATGGTTTAACCACATAATTTGTCGTTGAATTATCTTTTAATTGTGGATTTGTGCTTGTTTTTTCGACACTGTAAAATGAGATCTAAATCAAATGGAATCAAATAAGATATGCACTAAAAAGATTTTATGTAAGCGGCTCTGACTCATTATATCTTAACACTAAGACAGCAACTAAGACAGTTTTATTGCAGAGTTATATGGATTTGTCCATGGTAATGGAGATTCTCATTTAGAAAAGAACCCATTAGAAGCAATTTCCTTAAATATTGATTGATGTGTTGGTCTTGAGTACCTTGAAAAAGGCACTAGTGCTTCGTCCTGAATTACTGGTCATACTATAACTGTTCAATTGTCTTGAAACCAGTTAAGATTTGGTTGGGGAGGGGCAAGCCCTGGCAGATGGGCTATGAAGAACTAGTAATAGGTTTCCCAGCTGCTGTGCTAGCCTATGGTGCAAACCAGATTTGGTCTGAATCACAGATGAGAAAATTATGGTCTATTCCTGACTGTTTAATCTTACTCAGCCATCGCGCTGATTCAGAGATGGCAGAATATTTTAAAGTTTACAGAATAACAGTTGTTTTCCTTAATGGAAAATTTCAACGACTGATGTGTGGTGACATGGCTGAAATCTGAGTTGTCTTTGAGTGTTGGGTCTGGCGAGAACGAGGGGTTTGATTGTTGGGTCTGGCGAGAACGAGGGTTTTGCTTCCATGTTGAGATGAGGAGCGATGGGGATTGAGGGCTTGGCTATTCTGCCTAGCATTTCCTACTTGTTGTCCCCATTCTTTCAAAGCAATTACGCCCCATTTACCTCAGGATTCGCGCTCCTCGCTACTGCCCCACTCTGCTTGCTTGTTCTCTCCCCCTCTCCTTCAGTCTCTTCCTAATCTTACCATCGTTCAGTCTGAGACAATTTTGACAATTCTAGACAATAGGTTCTTTATACTTACATACAGTGATTTCTTCAAAAATCTGATTTGAATCCAAACTCCACATCAGGAAGTAACAAAGAGGGCTGGGGGTTCTGGGTATTGGACTTGTGCTTATGTTCCTGCTGTGAAAGTACTGCATGAGTCCTCCCCTTTTAACAAATAAATTTTTCACTGTAGATGAGATGAATGAATTTTATTGTTTGAAAGAGTGAAGTTTTATTGTTGCCTGAACTGGTTTACAGTTCTGGGAGGTGATCAGCGATGAACATGGCATTGACCCAACTGGCACCTACCATGGAGACAGTGACCTGCAGCTCGACAGAATCAGCGTCTACTATAATGAGGCTACAGGTACCAATCTAGATCTCTCTCTCTCTCCCATACACACACACTCTCACATATGCATACACAATCATGCATGTATTCTACACAAATGACAAAAACTGGTTAATATATATTGTATCTATGCCTTAGTTAAGCTCCCCAAGAAACTGGCATTGTAAGATAATAACATAAATATGACCCATATGTTATAAATGGTTATAAACGGATAATAATCTTCTTTGATACATTAATAAATACTGACCAATTGTGTGCAGCCAAGTAAGACCCTGGGAGAGATCTTGGAAAGATCTTGAGATTCCTTTTTCTTTGGAATGCGTTCTGTTCTTCTCTTCTGTACTGAGCTGGTGTGCTCTCCCTTTCTCCCTCTCTCTGCTTCTCTCCTGTGGAGGAGGTAAATATGTGCCCAGAGCCATTCTGGTAGATCTGGAGCCTGGCACCATGGACTCTGTTCGTTCTGGGCCATTCGGACAGATCTTCAGGCCTGACAACTTTGTGTTTGGTGAGTTACTGGGGGAAGATAGCAGCAGATGTAGTTAGGGGTTGACCACAGTGTTCTTCTTACATTTAGTAATCCAGTAAAATCCTTTTCAGCATTTCGTCCTAAGCACTCTAAGGATTCTTTGCATGGTTTTGTACCACTAGGCATTTACTGAATGGACAGTCTTATTGTGCCATTGTTTGGTGACTCGTTGCAGGTCAGAGTGGTGCTGGTAACAACTGGGCAAAGGGTCACTACACCGAGGGCGCTGAGCTGGTGGACTCTGTGCTGGATGTGGTAAGAAAAGAGTCAGAGAGTTGCGACTGCCTGCAGGGTTTCCAGCTCACCCACTCGCTGGGCGGTGGCACTGGTTCAGGCATGGGCACCCTGCTCATCAGCAAAATCCGCGAGGAGTACCCCGACCGCATCATGAACACCTTCAGCGTGGTGCCCTCGCCCAAGGTGTCCGACACGGTGGTGGAGCCCTACAACGCCACGCTGTCCGTGCACCAGCTGGTAGAGAACACCGACGAGACCTACTGCATCGACAACGAGGCGCTCTACGACATCTGCTTCCGCACGCTCAAGCTGACCACGCCCACATATGGCGACCTCAACCACCTGGTGTCAGCCACCATGAGCGGCGTTACCACGTGCCTTCGCTTCCCAGGCCAGCTCAACGCCGACCTGCGTAAGCTCGCTGTCAACATGGTGCCCTTCCCTCGTCTGCACTTCTTCATGCCAGGCTTCGCACCTCTCACCAGCAGGGGGAGCCAACAATACCGCGCCCTAACTGTTCCCGAGCTCACGCAGCAGGTGTTCGATGCCAAGAACATGATGGCGGCATGCGATCCTCGCCACGGCCGCTACCTCACCGTCGCCGCCGTCTTCCGCGGCCGCATGTCCATGAAGGAGGTTGACGAGCAGATGCTGAACGTACAGAATAAGAACAGCAGCTACTTCGTGGAATGGATCCCCAACAACGTCAAGACGGCCGTCTGCGACATCCCGCCCCGCGGCCTTAAGATGGCCGTCACGTTCATCGGCAACAGCACGGCCATCCAGGAGCTGTTCAAGCGCATCTCCGAGCAGTTCACCGCCATGTTCCGCAGAAAGGCCTTCCTGCATTGGTACACAGGAGAGGGCATGGATGAGATGGAGTTCACTGAGGCTGAGAGCAACATGAACGACCTGGTATCAGAGTACCAGCAGTACCAGGATGCCACGGCTGAGGAAGAGGGCGAGTTTGAAGAGGGTGAGGCAGAGGAGGATGCCTAAGAAGAGGAAGATTGAGTGAGGGAAGGGGGTGTGGGAGCAATTTTTGAAGTGAGGGCAGGGAGTGTGGGAGCAGCATTTGGAGAAGTGTTTAAGGAGGAAAATGTAGCCAAGCACATACGGACCCAGCCGTAAGTGTCTCGAACAACGTAGAAGTAGAAGTTTAGCACTAGACAAACGGGGCCAAAACAACCAGAGGAATCACGAACGAATGTTCAACAACACAGAATGGAAAAATCTAACAAAAACATCAACAATAGTAGGGATTGTTGTTCATAAAAAATCACTTCCATTTTCATTTCTCTTCGTTGTTGATTTCCTCTCTTCTTCCCTGTTCAAAGGCGTGTGCCTGGCTTTCCTGTACACAGATTCAGCTTAATTTTAAACTAGAAACCATTATTAATGTAGAACCATCACTTTTATTATTAATGGAGGACCTTCACTGACACCGTAATTTTGTCCTAAGCTGTTCTCCATCTGTGTCATGAACGCCAGCCATCAGACCACTAATATCACAGCTCTAAAGGCATAGAAGTATATCTGGATGACATCAGTTAATATTTGTGTCCACAGGGGGAAAGGGAGGGAGACAGGAAGTTCCTGTGTGGAGGACATGAGTGTTGAAAGCCATTATTTATTCTTCTTTTTCCCCTCTCATTTTTTTAAACTTTGTTTGCTTTCATTTTTGAACAGCCAGAAGAAAATGTGAAAAAACGCCTATCCGTAGAGCAGAATCAAGTGGGAGAGGGTCTTTGTTTTTCTCCTAAATGTGAGCATTGCACTACAGTGGGACAGCTTTGTAAAATGCCTCCTTCACTGTGAGGATTACAGTATTCAGTCGAATGGTTTACAGGTGTGAAAGGTTATTATGAAAAGGGTGAGAGAAAGATGTCTGAAGGAACGATGAGGTCCACGTGGAGAATGAGGTCCACGTGGAGAATGCTGTTCAGTCTTCCCACCTAGACGCCAACCAACGTCTGTAGGAGGAGGGCGCAGACGGCCACGATGGCACAGCCGTGCACAAGAAGATCTGGAGGAAAGATGAGAAGTACGAAAAGACTGGATTTAGAAGGTTGAAAAGAATGTCACTGCAACCTTTAGTGGAGAATCCATAGAGCTTGTGTCCTGTATCTGAGCCCAAAGGTTTTTAAAGCTGTTTTTATGTTTGTATTTTTTTTTTCCACCATGAAGTGTTAAGAATGTCCCTTACATTTTATACCTACTTCAATTTCCTATCGGAAAACCTTGAGCCTCTGGAAAAAAATCAGTAAAATAAACTTGAAACTTTGTTTAATTCAACTGTTTCTTGATTGTTTGCTCTCCTTATTTCCTCTACATCTACATAGACTCAGTACAAGGCACACTGACATTTTAGATGCCTGGGTTAAGAAATTCTTTTCATTGCAAAGTGAACATACATCCAATTCTTAATGAAAAAAAAATGGAATCAAGAAGGTATGAAAAAAAAACATTTAAATGAGAAAATACAACTTACACCAATGACCGTATGTGTCAAAATAACAAAAATTGAAACATCACACTAAATATAATTAATCAATGATTAGAATCTCAGGACCCTGGTTTGTGTACAGCTTTAGCCCTTTACTGGAACGGTTTACTGTTACGTAAAGTTTTGTTCAATTTCAGGTAACAACTCTGAGGGGTTGTGCTTTCCACACACTTGGACACATTGAGTGGTACAAACAATTAATTTCAATTGTCAATTTAATTTCAATTTCATTAATTTTCAATTCAATCTCTATGATCCAATTTGGCCCTATTGAGGAACCCTTCCAACATCATCTGTGATTCAGCAGTGTCAGATAAGGCAAGGCAAGGTCGTTTTATTTATATAACATATTTCATAGAGAGTGTTTAAAAAAAAACTTCAGCAATGGCCTGTGTACCAGCATCAGACAGTATATATCTCTATTTCTCTTCTATATCTCTACTGTATCTCTGCTATGTCTCTTCTATATCTCTACTATATCTCTACAATATTTCTACTTTATCTCTACTATATCTCTTCTACTGTATATCTCTACTGATTCTCTGCTATATCTCTATTACGGTATATCTCTACTATATCTCTATTATAGCTCTACTATATCTCTCCTGTCCTACTACAGTTCACTACACTGAAATACGCAGCCAGTTACACTGGAGGGCGGCTAAACCATGAAGGGTAGGAATAAAAAAGAAAAACATGAAACAGGGCGGAGACTAGAAACAGAAACAAAGACACACAATGGTAGTGCAACAGTAACCACAGTGCCAGAGTGGGGAAACTGATATGTTCACTGTACCATTAGGCAATGTTCAAACAGACATTTTCTCCTGATCTTAGAGATGTATGTTACTGTGATCTCTGTGACATCACACAAGCCACAATCATCAACAGCTGCAATTTCGTCATTAGACAAGAAGATATTTGATAGAAAATTTGAAAATCAGGGAGTGATATCACATCTTGACTTTTATAGGTTCTGTAGCACACACACAAATACATATCATTACAGATCTGGTATAGTGACAGTCTTAGAGTATACAAAGACGATTTTGGAGTTGGCATCAGTGGTTTTGGTGGCCATAAGAATGTCTTTGAGGGGGCAGCGACATCAGCTCAGCACTGGGGGCCCAACACTGAACTTCAGTTCAGCACTGGAGGCCCCACCACTGAACATTAGTTTAGCACTGGAGGCCCCACCACTGAACTTCAGTTCAGCACTGGAGACCCCACCACTGAACATCAGTTCAGCACTGGTTTGTCTTATAATGCCTTTGTTAGTTTGTATATAGTTTGTGTTATAATGCCTTTGTTAGTTTGTATATAGTTTGTGTTATAATGCCTTTGTTAGTTCATACATAGTTTGTTATAATGCCTTTGTTAGTTCATATATAGTTTGTGTTCAATATAGTGTTTCTGATTTCCCAGTGTAAGACAGAGAATATTAAATAGGAATCTACATTAAATAGGAAAAAACACATCAAACTGTCAATTTGTAAAAAGGTACCTGGGCATGAACAAGTAAGAGGTGTGTGTAGCATTATTCCATTTATTTGAAACTGGAATTAATTTCCCCCATGATTTGGAAAAATCTTAAGTATCTGAGGAATAATATATGACCAAAGGTATGTGGACAAGTGACCACCTATATAAACTTACTGGACATATCAATTCTAAATTATGAATGTTACTATGGATCCAGCCCCGGCTTTGTGGCTGTAACAACATCCACTTTTCTGGGAAGGCTTTCCACAAGATTTCGAAATGTTTCTGGTATTTGTGCCCATTCAGTCAAAAGAACGTTTGTGAGTGCAGGCGCTGATATTGGGCCAGAAGGCCTGGCTCACAATCGTTCCAATTCATCCCAAAGCTGTTCAGTGGGGTTGAGGTCAGGTCTCTATGCAGGTCACTGGAGTTCATCCAGTCCAAACTGGTTAAACTATGCCTTTAAGGACCTCACTTTGTGTACAGGGGCACAGTCACACTGGAACTGACCTTCCCCAAACTGTTGCAACAATAAAGACAGAATACAATTCTCTAAAATATCTTTGTATGCTGTAAAATGAATGTGTCCCTCCATTGGGGCCTAGCACAAACCATGAAAAATAGACACAGGCCATTAGCTTATATCTCCTCCACCAAGATTTTCTATCGGTACTATCCAGTAGTTAGCGCTCTCCTCTTATCTGCTAAATCCTGATTCATCCATCGAACTACCAGTTAATGTAGCATGATTCATTAATCCACAAAACATGTTTCCACTGCCCCAGAGGCCAGTGGTGGCCTGCTTTATACAACTCCACCCAGCTGACTGGCCATGAGGAATCATTTCATGAAACTTTCAAGTCTGCAGCACAATTCTTGTCCTGAAATTGCTTACAGAGGCAGTCTGGAACTCTGTAGTGAGTGATAGAACATAAGATAAAGTCAGAGCAACATAAGATGCTTCAGTACTCAGCACTTTATGGTAGAACTGTTATTACTCCTGGACGCTTCCATTTTATAATTTAATCGCGTTTACAGTTGACTGTGATAGAAGGGTAGAAATGTCACATTCTGTAACATTGTGACATTTGAATGGTCCGTTCTGTCACATTGTGACATTTGAAAGTTCTATTCTGTAAGTGTCACACTGTTGTTCAGTTCAGCTGCGCTTTCATGGTGAGAATAAAACTGATTACTTTATTTAAATCAAAATTTAAATTAATATCAATATAAATATAAATATTTTTCTTCATTTAAAATTATGTAATATATATAGAAGTATATATGTAATTTCCGAACGAAATAAATGAAACGGATAACTAAAGTTGTAGCTGCGCGTCTCATCCTATTCGGTGCGCGGGGAAATTTTTTGCATTGGAGAAACCATTTGTTCACTGTCCAATAGTTGTTTTATGTGTTGAGTGACTTGTAAGCAGTCCACTCAATTTTAGCAATATGTAACGCCAGTGACCAAAGTGGCCAATAGAGAGGTGCGTTTACTTTCCGAACGTTCCGGAAGTTTGTTTTCACTACAACTGCATGGTAAAGTATGCGACTACATCTTACTAATCAAAATAAACGATCGTATGCAGTTTTACAAACGAAGAAGGGCTTGAATGCAATCATGTTACATACATCTATGTCTCTGCTAGTCCACATAGTCGAATTTATGTTTTAGCTACTGGCATGAACCTTAGCTAAACAAGCTATCAGGCTAGATAGAGAGTACATTTTGCTTTCTGTTTAGCTAGCCTACCAGGGATAGCTAACTACGGGTCCTGCACCCCTGGTGTAGCTAAGATCTGGTTATAACAGTAGCATATACTAATGTTAAATATAGTATACAAAATCAGCTAGCAGTCTGCTGCTTCGCTGTGTCCTCGAGTCATTCTTCAGGTTGCTTGCTCTGATAATACTATGTACATTCACTATTCTCTGCTTTGATCGTGCAGGCACGAGTGTGTATGGAAGCTGTGCAGGCACGAGTGTGTATGGAAGCTGTGCAGGCACGAGTGTATATGGAAGCCACACAACGGATTGACGACTCCTTTGAGGAGGAAGATGACGAAGAGACAGAAAAGGAAGAAGAAGGAAGAAAGGAAAGAGAGCCACTGGCTGTCTTGAAAGTGTTCAAAAACAAATACATCCCAGAGACAGGTGAGGGTTGGGGCGGCCCCATGAAATGTCCCCTAAGAAGTTTTATAGTGCTTAACTAGAGTGTAATGGGACACGGTGTGGACAATATACCATTTGGTAATTATCACAGGGTTATGCTCTGCACTTTGCCATTGTACATTACACCGATTGTGAATGATCACTCTAATGAATAAAGTTTTCTACCCTCTCAGGAGGTTAATTTATGTTGAGGATTTGGCAGAATCATATTTCTTTGTGTAGCATCATAAGTCGTCAGTGTGCGAGTCCCTTTGAGTTCTGTTACATGGGCTGTTTTACAAAGTCCTTTTGCATTTGTTGCAGTATAAGTGTAACATTATGTTTATTTTGTGCATCTCTGTTTAAAGTGTTTGTCTTTGCTTCTCTCTCTCTGTCACACACACATACACACACCATCCACAGAGATTCCTCTTTACCTGGGAGAGAATGTTTTGGGACGGGATCCTGCCCATTGCTCCGTGTCGCTGCAGGCCTGTTCCATATCTGGGCGTCATGCTGTCATCTCCATCTCCATGTTCCACCCTCCCGACTGTCGGCAGACAGAGGCCCTGCTGTGGGACCTGGGCAGTCTGAACGGCACCCGGAAGGGACGCTTCAAGCTGAGCCCACACGTGCGCTACGCTCTGGCCGACGGCGAAGGCCTGGTGTTCGCTGACCTGCCCTGCCAGTACGTGGGCACAGAGGAAACGGCGAGACTCTGCCGCTTGGTCGTGGCGGCGGAGGAAGCGGCGGCGGAGGAAGCGGCGGCGGAGGAAGCGGCGGCGGAGGAAGCGGCGTCCAAGGGAAGCGGCTCGGTATGCAGTACTGGAGGAGGGGTGGAAAACGGGGGAGGGGTGCAGATCAGGGGAGAGGACAACGCGTTGTCGTCAACAGCACCAGCGTGGAACACAGAACCGAAGCTGAGTGATCAGGTACCGAAAACTCCCCAACAACCACAGAGGACCATAGTCCCCGAGTCCGACTCGGACTCCGAGGAACACTGGGCCAGACGGAGAGGCAGGAGGTGTCTGGGTAAGTGGAGACAGTGATTTTGTTTTAATTCATTTGAGAATTGTGACAATGGCCGCAGGATTTCTGGATCTGTGATCTGCAGTAACAGAAGACCAGATCCTGTGTTGAGACGTTGATTCACTGCGGGTTGTTTTCTCTCTTGCTCTCCCTCATTTAAACTTCAGATTCTGCTTCTTCTGACCTGTCAAGCCCAACGTGTTCAACATTCCTGACCCCTGCCAACAAAGTCATTCCAGAGAGGTACTCTGCTTAAAGCAGTCGGTGAACCTTAATGGTTGAATTTACAGTATAAGCCACTGGTTCTGTCTGTAGTGCTGTTGATTAAGTATCACAGTGGTATTTCTTCCTAGATCTTTTTAGTCTAGTCTGAGACTTAGTAGGAGTCTGGGAGACTAGCCCCCACTATTGTCCCAGAATGGCAGAATAACATATTTCCTTTTTGATCAAAACTTTTGTAAATATGTCTTGAGGAATAAATGAATTTCTTCTGTATTTGCAGTGAAGATGAGACCTCCATTACTCCGTCCTCATCCATGGTGCAGAGATTAATAAAGAGCGACTCCAAACCTGCACCGCTGAACATGGACAGTGACACAGACGCTGAGGAAGAGGATGCGGACATGACGAAGGGTGAACCTGAAGCCGAGGCTGCTGTCGTCACACCGCAGGCGAATCTGGTCAGTCCAGACGCTTTCCATGTGGACAGCGATACTGACCTAGAGGAAGGGGCAGAGGAGAAGACCAAGGGTGAGCCCAAGGATTCAGCCGGAACCACACGGCAGGACTCGGTCACTCCAGCCGGTGTCCCCGTGGACAGCAACACGGATGTAGAGGAGGATTGCCCTCCTGGGACGGAAAAATGTGTGGCTCTTGTATCCAAGGCTGCTGTAGTTCAGGCAACAGTGAGTTCAACGGTAGAGCCCCTGCCTGCTGACTTCCACATGGACAGCGACACCGATGCAGAAGACGAGGATACGCCAATGACAGCTAATGGGGTCGCGGACTCAAAACCCGAGCCATCGGTGACCCGACCCCCGGCTGACCCCTTAGCATGTGTCCACGTGGCCGGTGACTCCGACAAGGAGACAGAGAAGATGACGGCAAAAGTGACCAATCTGAACTCCGACAGCGACACGGATGACAAAGATCCGTTCAGAGCCCAACTGGTTAAAACTCCGCAGGCCTCGAACGTGGTGGTGACCAAGGCCACGCAGGCTCACTCTGACAGCGACACGGACCTGGAGGACAATGCCAGCAAGGGCAGGAACCGCCCTGTAAGCACAGCAACAGCAAACTGTGTTCAGGCCAAACTCGCCGCAGGTCCACAGCACATGGATTCGGCCCTGGTCCAGACTCCAGGTGAGCGAGCGGCAGTTGACTTCCGCATGGACAGCGATACGGACGTTGAGGAGGAAGAGGAGTTGAAGGAGGAGAGAGGGCAGAGGTCTGACCAGGTCGCAGCTCAGGTTCTTCAGTCTTCTACACCGAGAGGAGCAGGTGAGCTTGAGATCTTCATGTTGTATGTTGTTAAGAGCCTCTGTGCTCAGGTTTACACAGATAGACGTGGACTTTATTGACCCCCAAGTGGTAATTTGGTTGGTTCGTGTGTGTGTGTGTGTGTGTACCTCAGAGACGTTTAAACGTGAGTCACGTGAACCTCTGAAACTTTATACATTTTATTTTGTGGTCAGGTATGTTTGGGCCAAGCTGTTGATTTTTGAGTACACTTAGCATTTCATCTCTCTCTCTTTCCTCCACACGCCACTCACTCAGGTCCAGCTTCATCTTCTCCTTCCTCCCCTGATGGCAGCAGTGTGGAGATCAACAACTTGGCCGTGGCTGAGACTCAGTCCTTTGCATCCAAAGCTTCTCCCAGTGACGCCACCCTGGACGAGACGCCTGTGTCCCCCGGCACTCCTGGGCCCCGTCCCCTCCACGAGGAATCGTCCTCCTGCCTGGGTCTTTCCAACAGCAGCCACCAACAGCCCAAGGAGCGCGCCCAGGCTTTGGGCCTGCCAGAGAACGACTGGGATCTCCAGGCCACACTGTCATACGGTAACACTACACTCTAGAAATTCCTACTCAACAAAACTCTCCAAGTAAAGAATAAAAACTGCTAAAATGTGAAAGAATGTGTTTTCTGGTTTTTCTCCTGGCCCGGACTCCAGGTGAGCAAGCAGCGGGTGACTTCCAGATGGACAGCGATACAGACGTCGAGGAGGAGAAGGAGGAGAGAGGGCAGAGGTCTGGCCAGGTCACAGTGCAGGTTCTTCAGTCTTCTACACCGAGAGGAGCAGGTGAGCTTGAGATCTTCATGTTGTATGTTGTTAAGAGCCTCTGTGCTCAGGTTTACACAGATAGATGTGGACTTTATTGACCCCCACAGGGTAATTTAGTTGCTGTGTGTGTGTGTGTGTGTGTGTGTGGGGAACAGGTTTGTCTGAAGAGGAAGTAGAAACCCAGGTGTTCCTCAGTCCCTCACAGACGTTCAAACGTGAGTCACGTGAACCTCTGAAACCTGATACATTTTATTTTATGGGCAGTTGGGCCAGGCTAATGGTATTGATTGCACTCCTCATATCTCCCTCTCTCTCTCTTTCTCTCTCTCTTTCTCTCATGCTCATTCACTCAGGTCCAGCTCCACCTTCTCCTTCCTCCCCTGATGGCAGCAGTGTGGAGATCAACAACTTGGCCGTGGCTGAGACTCAGTCCTTTGCATCCAAAGCTTCTCCCAGTGACGCCACCCTGGACGAGACGCCTGTGTCCCCAGGCACTCCTGGGTCCCGCACCCCCCGCGGGGACTCGTCCTTCTGCCTGGGTCTTTCCGACAGCAGCCATCAACAGCCCAAATCCGAGGAGCGCACCCAGGCTCTGGGCCTGCCAGAGAACGACTGGGATCTCCAGGCCACGCAGTCATATGGTAACACTACACTCTTATAATTCCTACTCAAGAAAGCTCTCCAGGTAAAGAATAAAAACTGTTAAAATGTGAAAGAATGTGTTTTCTGTTTTTTCTCCAGGTGAGCGAGCGGCGGGTGACTTCCAGATGGACAGTGATACGGACGTCGAGGAGGAAGAAGAGGAGAAGGAGGAGAGAGGGCAGAGGTCTGGCCAGGTCACAGTGCAGGTTCTTCAGTCTTCTACACCGAAAGGAGCAGGTGGGCTTGAGATCTTCATGTTATATGTTGTTAAGAGCCTCTGTGCTCAGGTCTACACAGATAGACGTGGACTTTATTGACCCCCAAGGGGTAATTTAGTTGCTGTGTGTATGGATTAGATTAGATTAGATTAGATTAGATTAGATTAAACTTTGTCATTGTGCATGTACACGTACAGAGCCAATGAAATGCAGTTAGCATCTAACCAGAAGTGCAACATACAGTATTTTTTACATAAAGTGCCGTAGCAGCCGTGAACGATGGTGCAGTAGTAAGTAATATATACATATGAATATATACATATCTATATACATCTATAAATATCTATAAATATATATACATGCACATATTAATGAGAAGGTTATTGGAGAAAAATCGTAAGTGTATGATAGGAGAAGAAATCACATGAAGGTTTGAACTATAGAGCATTGTGAGTACACAGTATATACAGAGCAGAAGAAACAATCTGTAGTGGAGTATGTAAAGAATAGTGCTATGTAAAGAATGAGACTTACATATACAAATAAGGTGCATTTACAGTACAGAGAGTGCAAGAGTGCAGATAGAGGGAGTGCAATGTAAGTTAAAGTGTCTGTGCAGCATTCATCAGGGCCACAGCTTCATGAAAAAAACTCTTCCTGAGTCTGCTGGTGCGGGAGCGGAGGCTCCTGTAGCTCCTGCCAGGTGGGAAGAGGGTGAAAAGTCTGTGATTCAGATGAGTGACATCCTTGACGATGTTCCTCGCCCTGCCCAGGCAGCGCTTATGATAAATGTCCTGAATGGTGGGTGACTGGGTGCCTGTGATGCGTTGAGCCGTTTTCACTACCCGCTGGAGAGCTTTGCGTTCAGCAGCACAGCAGTTGCCGTACCACACACAGATGCAGTTTGTTAGTATGCTCTCGATGGTATAGCGGTAGAAGTTCACCAGGATCCAGGGAGATAGGTGAACTTTCTTGAGGCTCCAAAGGAAGTAAAGGCGCTGCTGTGCCTTTCTGATGAGGACGAAGGAGTTCAGAGTCCAGGTGAGATCACTGGAGATGTGTAGTCCCAGAAAATTGAAGCTAGACACCTGCTCTACTGCAGCTCCGCTGTTGTAGATGAGAGGGTGAGTCTGGCTTCTAGTCCTCCTGAAATCCGTGATAATCTCCTTGGTTTTCTGGGTATTGAGCGTCAGGTTGTTGTCATGGCACCATGTTGACAGGTGCGGTACTTCATCCCTATAGACCTTCTCATGGTTGTCTCTGATCAGGCTTATCACTGTGGTGTGGTCGGTAAACTTTATTATGATGTTGGAACCATGGACAGGCACACAGTCGTGGGTGAACAGGGAGTACAGGATCGGGCTCAGAAACAAACCTTGTGTATGTATGTGTGGAACAGGTTTGTCTGAAGAGGAAGTAGAAACCCAGGTGTTCCTCAGTTCCTCACAGACGTTCAAACGTGAGTCACGTGAACCTCTGAAACCTGATACATTTTATTTTATGGGCAGTTGGGCCAGGCTAATGGTTTTGATTGCACTCCTCATATCTCCCTCTCTCTCTCTCTCTCTTTCTCTCATGCTCATTCACTCAGGTCCAGCTCCACCTTCTCCTTCCTCCCCTGATGGCACCAGTGTGGAGATCAACAACTTGGCCGTGGCTGAGACTCAGTCCTTTGCATCCAAAGCTTCTCCCAGTGATGCCACCCTGAACGAGACGCCTGTGTCCCCAGGCACTCCTGGGCCCCGTCCCCTCCACGAGGAATCGTCCTCCTGCCTGGGTCTTTCCAACAGCAGCCACCAACAGCCCAAGGAGCGCGCCCAGGCTTTGGGCCTGCCAGAGAACGACTGGGATCTCCAGGCCACACAGTCATACGGTAAGACTACACTCTAGAAATTCCTACTCAACAAAGCTCTCCAAGTAAAGAATGAAAACTACTTACTATGTAATTTCCAAACTGTCCAATTTGTTTGCTTTTCAACATACATTGTTCAGTATATCCCTCCATCACACCCTCAAAAAACACACTATACACTACAATAACATGTACTAGAATATTTTTATGCCAAATTATTGCTCTTATTATTGTTGCTGGTGTTTCATGGCTATGATGAACACAGGAGGTGGAGAAGCTAGTGCAGAGATGAGGCAGAAGCAGCTGCACCTAGAGCCCACTCAGCCATACACAGGGCTGGACCAAGGAGAGGAGCCTGAGGAGGAAGAGGCAGAGACCCAGCCACTGGACACCCTGGTCCACTGCAACCTCTCTGCTGCTGACACTCAGCGTGTCCCCAGGGCCCGGGAGGAAGACCCAGTCACCAGTGGAGAGGAGGCTCGAGAGGAGGAGGAAGGGGAGAAGGAGGACATGTTGGATGATTCCCACCTCTCCACTGCAGAGACTCTGCTCCTCATCAGGAGCCCGAGGCAGGAAGAACAGACTCAGCCCCTCAGTTTGCTCCAAGCTCCATCACTGGAGAAGGAGGAGGAGGAGAAAGGCGAGGAAGCACCCAGCAGTGAGACAGGGGCTACTGGGAGAGCCTGTGGAGGTGGACTGGTGAATGAAGAGCAGTCACAGACCACTGAGCCTGGTGCCACCACCCATGTCGCCACTACTGAAACACAACCTGTTTGTGTGGATGTGGATGCACAGGGGGGAGAGCGACAGGTTGAGCCCAGGTCTAGCAGGCAACGTTGCAGGGGAAGGCAGGTTGCTACAGCTGAGCCAACACAAGCTCTTGAGACTGACACTAATGCCGTTGAAACCATGGGCAAGGATGAGGATGTACAGGAGGAAGGGCCCAGGACTAGCAGGAGACCTCGTAGGGGGACATGGGTGGAGGTGGAGCCCACACAACCCATTGAGCCAGACACAATGTCCACCTTTGAAATGCAACCAGTGAACGAAGAGGAGATCCAGGCGGAGCCTGCCCACACTCCCAGCCTCAGGAGGAGAAGCAGGGGGAGAGCAAGGGGAAGGGGTGTGTCCGGCTGGGGGAGAGGGGGAGCCGCATCGGAGAGAGAAGGAGGGAGAAAGAGAGGAAGAATGCTGGAGGAGCACAGTGGCGAGGAGGTGGACAGGTTGAGGGACGGGCAGGGAAGGAGGAGCACCAGAAAGAAGTCCAAAGATGAGGAGGGCGGACGGGAGGTGGAGGAGGAGACGGACAAAGAGGCCCAGGAGGAGCGGGCGAAGGCCGAAAGAAAGGAGAGGCTGGAGAGAGCGCGTGAAAAGAGGGACTGGTTACAGAGAGAAGAGACTGAGAGAGCAGAACGTGAGCACAAGGACCAGGAGGAACAAGAAAGAATCGAGAGAGAGAGAGTTGAGGATGGAGTGAAGGACAAGCATGAGAGAGGGAGAAAAGGGGAGGAAAGACAACGGAGGAGCAGGGAGGAGAGGGAGAGGAAGGAAAAAGAAAGAATGGAGAAGGAAAGAAAGGAAAAAGAAGAGAGGGAGAGACTGGAAAGGGAGAAGAAAGAGAGAGAAGAAAAACTTGAAAAGGAAAGGAGAGAACAGGAAGAAAAGGTCCAATTAGAGATGGAAATAACCGAGAAAAAAAGGAAGGAGAAAGAGCAAGTAAAAGGTGATGTGAAGCCTAGACGAGGGAGATGCACTACAAGGAAATCTACAGTGCCCCCTGCTGGCTTGGAGGACTCAGTGCCCCCAAATAGTAGGGAAGGCATCTTGGCTAAAAGAACTCGCTCTCACTCCAGCTCCTCCAACTCGGTCAGCTCAGAGCACCACGCATCCATCAACAAGGAGCAAGTCCGAGCCCAAGGGAGGAAGAAGAATAAATTGGTGGCCAATGACACTAGGCCATCGGGCAAGAGGAGAGCCACCACAGTGTCCTCTAGTGGGATGGAGGACACACTGGATTCCAGTGCTGGTTTTCGGTCTCGGTCCAACTCCAGGAGCTCGGAGAGATCTAGCAGCAGTGTGGCCATTCCGAGCAGAGGCAGAGGAGGAAAACGGAGGAAGAGCACCAAAGTGGAACAGTCAGAAGAACAAGGTCCTCCCTCAGCCGCAGCTGGGAGGGCCAGGGGGAGAAGGGGTAGACATCCTTCAGTGGATGTTACCAAAATTGGGGCAACTGGTGAGGCCCAACAAGTGGACGAGGAGTCAGAGGACATGTCCTTCACGAAGGCAGGTGTTATAAGCAAGGCCAGCAGCAGAGGTCGCAAGAGAGGAGCTGTGCCCACCACAGGAACCTTTCAGCCAGCCCCTAAGAACCCCCGCCGCTCGGTAGCTGGTCAGACACACAAGGTAGGAAAATAAACACAGGCACCTTTCCGCCCACGATGGCACATGGACTCCCAAATTTACAGGTGTATGTTCTTTCTTTTCCTCTCAGATCCTCTTCACGGGGGTGGTGGATGAGGATGGGGAGAAGGCGGTGCAGCGGTTGGGCGGAGGCCTGGCCAAAGGCGTAGCTGACATGACCCACCTGGTGACGGACAAGGTCCGTCGCACAGTCAAGTTCCTGTGTGCTGTCGCCAGAGGCATACCGATCGTCACCCCTGATTGGCTGGCCAAGGTAAGGGATTTCCGGTAGATCATTGGTAGGAATACACACCTATGACATAGCAGTAAACGTTCGGATACGTGGCGGCTAACTCCGCTAACAAGAAACTTGCGATGCCATGTTTCAGCACTTTCGCAAATGAATGCAAACATCTTCGTCCTTCACTCGTCTCTCTCTCTGCACAGAGTGATGAAGCAGGGAGATTCCTTTCGCCTAATGAGTTTTTAGTGCATGACAAGGAGCAGGAGAAGAAATTTAACTTCAGCCTGCAGGAAGTGCTGAGAGTGGCCAGTGAGCAACCTCTACTGCAGGTACTTCCTGTTTTACTCTAGGATTATATGTGTTACTCTAGAACTATCTGCGTTACTCTAGAACTATCTGTGTTACTCTAGGATTATATGCGTTACTCTAGAACTATGTGTTAGTCTAGGATTATCTGTGTTACTCTAGACGTAAGCAATGTGCATACACTGGTTGGTTCTCAGCTTGGCTAAGACCAGTGAAGGACGTCTGAAATATGTGGCAGTCCAGATTTGGGTGTTGCAGGTCAAGCACTGACCTCTGATGGATATTAATACTTCACTATGGAAAACCAGTTGCCTTCCACTCCGTTCGTTTTTTTAAACTTGAAATCGTAGCAATCTGAGACATGTTTGAGTCTCTCACTGACGTAATGGTGGACATCCATCCCCTGCAGGGTTACGAGATCCACGTTACACCCTGTGTGAAGCCAGAGCCGCCGCAGATGAAGGAGATCATCACCTCCTGTGGAGCTCGCTACCTTCCCAAGATGCCTTCTGCTCCCAAGGTCTTACTCGCACATGTGCGCACACACTCGCACACCTGGATCTGTCACACTTCTTTTGGGTTTCAGAGACCATCTGTCCACATTCGCAGCTGAATAACAACAATGTTCACAACAACGCCCCAGTCTCTCTGCAATAATCTGTCAGATAACATTTCAATCTACAAGTTTAAGTGCTTCCATGACGCTTGATAATGGAACTGTCCACACAAAAGTGCTATGGTTGCTAACTCTACCTAGCTTTGCACCTAATGAATACAGCTACAGTCACCTATTCTCTTTCATAGCCTGTGTTGGGGGCAACAGCACTTTAATTACAATAAATTAAATATGTGTGAAAAGTTCACATATCCTTTAAAGTGAACCTTCCATTTAGAGGAAATCAATCGACACTATTTTGTGCTGCTATTAATCTTTTGTAATTCTCTACGTCCTGTATTATGTACGTTCTTGTACGAATGTGCAATAAAACTGTCTGTGGTCTCTCTCTCTAAGGCTCGTACGGTCGTGGTGTCGTGTGAAGAAGACAGAGTCGTCTATGAGAAAGCGCTAAGTTCGTCTGTGCCTGTGGTCAGTGCGGAGTTTCTTCTGACCGGTATACTGCAGCAGAGAGTGGACCTGCAGACTCATGCGTTCTCGGCGTCTTCCGCCGCCGCGCCCAAACCTGCCTCCAGAGGCCGCAAAAAGTAGTCCTGCTGCGAACAAGATCTATGAAATCTGGTCTTGTTAGAACCGTAAACGAACGGAGTCCCACCCCTCCCCACCCTTAAACCACATCAAGTTTTTATTAAAAGCTATTGACTATTGAAGATTTTTTTCTTCCACGTGTGTCTCTGCCGTTATTTTTAAGCTACTACCCAATAAAGAATTAGCAAAAGAAAAGACTTCTGTCATTTTCTTAGTTTGTGGAATCTGATATGTAGCTGTCGCAGGGAAAGCGGGTTGCGTTCCTTTTTTGGAGAAATTGTTTATTGTGATGTGTTCATTTGTGTTTGTATTGTAACTGTTTTCCATGTGTTATTTCATAGTATTCTGTGCAATAGTCACACCCACTGGTTGAGCCTGTGAGCTGCACAGCTATGGTCATGTGTTTAGCCTGACGGGTTATTGGGGTGCGGGTACATCGAAAAGAAAGGGGGAAAAATCTTTGAGAGCTGTACACAGAGGGAAGTGTTTTCGTAACTGAAGAGCAGATTAAATATTAAAGATTATAGCTCCTAATTTCTGGGCAGAAGGTGCACACGGTATGTGAGTTTTTTTTACAGTCCAACTTTGGGCATTTATCGTTTCCCAACTTAATAGAATTGCGAGTTAAGAGAGTTCATTGCTGTCGGTTAAAATGACCTTTTACACAATAGAGTATCCATGTACTGCGAGTATAAAGTGTAATATTTGGTTTGTTTCAGTTTTTCACGGTGTTTGGAGCAGGGAGAAAGACAATAAATACTTGAAACATCAATAGGAACGTGATCTATTCTGTACCAGAAGAAAATCTACAGCAGCAGTTACATAATGTTTTCACAATTAAAGGAGGAGCTGGAGTGAACCGTTCGTGGTCTCACTGGCAGCAAATGTAGAGCTGTATTGATAAAACGTCTCATTCTTCGTCGGTCGGAAGCAAATGAAATGAATTAATTGCCGTGCCCAAGAATCCATTAAATAGTACCTTAGCTAGAGATCTAATTCGACGTTAAGATGTATCTGTACTGAACTGGTCATTATTCTGTTGAGCAACATGCTGTCTGGTTTTGGCGACGTCTGAAGCCAATGATGTGAGGCAGATAACTTGGCGTTCATAAAGAATCCGGGATTTACCGACCTCGCTCGAGCATCTCCGAGATGCCGACGTATTCTGAACGCCTTCCAAATGTGCAACCTCAGTCCTCAAGTGGTTTTCTCGGGAGGTTGAAGAGGAGGTGGAAAGAAGGAAAAGAAGCATTTGGTCGAGAGCAATCGCGGGACACCCACATCCATCTCGGACACCAACACTTCATTAGTAAAGCCGATGTCCTTATTGGGAGCACGGTAAGAGAAAGTGCTCATTTTGCGGTCTGCGTTACTAAAGCCGTCTTAAATAGGCTAGACTGTGCAGGACGGTAGGGGTTAAATTCTGCAGTTTTTGCGTTGTCTGGTAATTTTCCAAGACGAGTAGGTTGAACATTATAATGGTTCGGCTTTGGTTCGGTAGAAACTGATAGAGTACAGTAAAATGTTTCGTCCTTAGAAAATGGCTTTTTCCCATTCAGAATTTGCTATTTTGAACACGAGAAGTGCGCACTGGCCGTGGGACGCGCTAAAATATGCACGGCATTAAAACGCTCAGTCAGCATGCAGAAAGAATAATGCTATATTATGCTATGGAGCGTCATATATTATACCATGTAGCGTCATATATCCCGCAAAAAAGACTTAAGACGAGGCGCCTACACCCAGCGTAAGTACTGTAAGTCGTCTACAGCATGTAGATAAATGTCTGCAGAATGCACACATTTACACACAGTTGTTGCATATTGGATCAAAGATTTTGTTCGCGGGATTTTAATGCTTTTTTTAAACGTTGGACCGCTACGTGCGCGCTTTGCATCCGGCCGGCAATAAACTACTGGTGCTTTGGCATGCGTTGATTTTATCTCGCCCGGTCTTCGTGCATGTGTAGGCGATGTCTCACATTGTGTCACTCCGAAAAATATGTAGGGACAGCAAATATTTCTATGACGGGGAGGATTTGTTCTTGTTCTAATGCAAAAAGAAATCATGTCTACTGTATTATTAGAGAAGTAGACTGCGCTCCTGGGTAAGTCAAAGATAGCCTTCATCCTTACCGCCTCTGCATATCAATGGGCCCTTCCCATGTCATAGGACACATGCGGACAGCACGATGCGTTAGTGTCGGGCCACCTCATATGCGATTTCATTACAATTTCACAGTATAACTAGACAGACTTGAAACGTATTTATGATCAAGTCGGAGAAAGAATTTGGAAGACCGTTATTTTAGCGTTTAAACTGAAGATGAACCGCAGATACGCGAGTTTTAAGTCATCGATACACCCTTATTTTTTCACGAGCCGACCTACACCTGCTGTATTATGGCTCGAATAGGGGAGTTCATAGAAAAAAAAAACCTTTATTAAACTGAATGGCCCTCTTGTCGTTATTTACTCTCCACGCGTCTGCCGTATCCCCCAACGAGCAGCCTTTCGGGATCATGCAGCAAATATGTGGCATTTGGCTTGTGGGTTGACAAAATGGCCCGCTGCTCCTTCTGTCTTGCCTCATTCGTGTCACGTCGCACTTTTATGTTTTATAAATGTGTTAGTTATGTTGGAGGAATGAACACTGTATGTGTGTGCGTGTGTGTCCGTGTGCATGTGCGCTTGTATGTGTGTGTGTGCGCGCTTGTGTGTGTGTGTGTGTGTGCGCGCATTTTGGAGGGAGGGCGTAACCGTGCCTTTAGAATATTATGGGATGTATCAGTGTTATGTAAAGGAAAGAGAAAAAGGGTTTCGTGGAAGCATTAACGGTGGGGAGAGGTGGCAGGGCAGAGGTGGGGGTGGTGACGGCAGAGGTGGAGGTTGTAGTGACAGTGTCTGTGTGTGATCTGACTTGGGAAAGGAATGGAAGACTTACACGGAAGGAAACTCACATAATGTTCACAGAGAGACAGGAACTGAGAGAGTGAGGTCACACTACCGTCTGCATGTCTAAGTAAAAAAGTAAACTGGAGTAGATTTTATGTCCTGAAGCCAAAAACAGAATTGTATTAATATGCATGCAAAATGTACTGTTGGGTGGTTTTGGGTGACTTGACTGGGCTTGGCTGGGTCTTGTGTGGTATGCAGTGATGCTCTGCACTGGATGAACATAGCATCAGGGTGTCCTCTTGTATCTGATACTGCTGTCATAAGCAGCTCTGGACCACACTTTATGCAGGGGTCCACATACCTTTCAGTTGCTGTAGCCAGTATCGCCGAGAGAAAAGTCCCGTCGCAAATGATAAACATTATATAAACATACACAGGGCAATTGTAACACAATTGTTGGCTTTGTAGTCAAATGTAGGTCACTGGAAAATTTGCTGCCCTCCAGGTCAATATTCAGTGATGGTGAAAACAAAAACATGAAATATTGTTTGTGCCTTTGAAATTAGTCTAGTGTGGTTCCACTTGTGGTTTCCTTCTGACACTATACTCTGAAATACTACTCATCTCATGCAAGAGCTGCAGGGAGCCCAAGATCCATCATTTTCCAAACAGCAGACAGAACGACAAATACATCCGATTTATATGATTATTTTTTTCCAGCTCAGTAATCTGAGCTCCGTAATTTCGTAACTCAGCTCGCACCAACAGTTCAGGAGAAGCTTTCACTGATTCTTCAAATGAGGCTTCACAGCACAGTCATGAACCTCAGAACCTATAAAGACAATAAAGGCAGAGAAGATATTTTAGGCAAAGTTTCTGAGAGAAAATTCCAGTCTCTCAGACATCTGTGTTCCTTAGGATAAGAGGGTTGAATGTAATATCATCCCCATTGTCTTTCCCGCTACCCTCTGCTGTTCTGCTTGGTTCTTTGTTCAGCCTGTTAAAAAGATCAGCAGAGGAAGACTGATTGTTACTGACAATGCCAAGGTTGCAGAAATGGCGCCAAATGTATACAGTGATGACACAGCCATGGTCCAAGGTCTCTGAAATTATGGCTGGTGTCACTGAGAACTGTAATTTAGAATCGCAGGTAGCTGCTCTCTCTCTCAAATTCTTGTTCCCCAGATTTATTAATGGTCTGAGAAAGAGGCTGACTAACCTAGAATGCTCCATGTCCTCCTGCCATAAACAGCAGTTCCCAGAACAGTGGTTTTTTTTCCCCCAATGAAAGATGCTGCAAGCCGATGATGTAGACCCTAAAAATGGAACCGAACAAAGTTAACCCCATACTCCCCGAACACCTACCCTCGGGACCAGACTAGGCTCCTCACACTTGTAGATACAAACCTTTCATGTTGGTTTTAATCTACTAACTCAGTATGTCTTAGCAATTTTTATGCCTTGAGATTAAAACCACCAATAATATAAATTAATAATATGTCTAGTTGAGGAGCTAAAGGGGAGGTGGTGTTTAAAGGGGAGGTGGTGTTTAAAGTAACTGCAAGCCAGTGCCATGCAGCTCAGGGGATGCAGAAAGGTGAGGCTTTTGCACAGAATAGAACACCATCTGTTTCAGCTGCACACACACCCATTTCCAACCTGTCTGGATCCTGCTCATGCAATCTATACTACCGACTTTCATGTCAGCCATGAAATGTAAGGTAGTTCCATTTAGGTGACACTCCTGTGAATAATCCATAATAGTCCATACCACCAGCCCACCTGCATCACCACCTCCAGGGCTGTTGACCCTTTAGCAATCTGAGGCCTCCAGAGCTCTTTCCTACCACCCCATTTCTTCCCTCTAGTCCCACTTTCCCTCTCCTCTTTGCCCATCTCACCCCATTCTGCTACACCCTTTCCTCCACTCTGCCTCCATCTACTCCACATATCTGGCTCTGTTTCTTCTCCTACTCTGCATATGACAGTGCATATGACGGACACAAAGACATTTCAGGATCTGTCCTCACCACACCCTGGTTCTCAGAAGGGTTGCAGTTACGTCTCGTCATCCTACAGCCTCCACACCTGCTCTCGCCAGCAATGACAAGAGCTGACAAATTCCTTGTGATTGGTGACTCAGTACTCTGTTCAGCCTCTAGGGTCCAGTAGTTTGTGATTGGTGACTCAGAACTTTGTTCAGCCTCTAGGGTCCAGTAGTTTGTGATTGGTGACTCAGTTCTCTGTTCAGCCTCTAGAGTCCAGTAGTTTGCTTTCCAGTGCTAATAAGCTGTTCAAAGGCTGTGCTTCTGTTGAGTTCAGGTGCTTCTGTTGAGTCCAGGTGCTTCTGTTGAGTAGTCCAGGTGCTTGCAGAATCTAACTTCTTTACCTTTCTAATGTTAAATAAGTGTCTTATCTATTGTGGAAATAGAAGTAGAAAAATCATTTGTTCTCATAAAACTGCCTAATAGTTTTAGTTGTCTAACCTTTAGTTGTCTAAAGACCGTGTGTTTATTGGCAGTTTTGATTATAGATTGAATTAGCTTGTGTGTTTATTCCCTTCTTCCCTGATTCCTTCCCTGAGACTAGTAAACAGGTCTTCCAGTCTTTGGATGAAAGAAATTCAGTGGAATGTCGGATGAGTTTAAATGATTCCGGTCATCACAGAGTGATTCAGTACACTTCACTTCTGTGTGTACGAAGGCCAACGTGCAGTCATGCTCTGCAGTCTTAGGTTGACACCAGGCCAAGCCATTACTAGAAGGCTCTGAAACTCAAACCTATTGCTCTTTAATTTGCCCGCCCTGCAGGGCCATCTGAATCAATAGACGAACGGTAGAGCGGCCAGGCCTGCCTTCACATCATCACAAACATGCTGTAATGGGATTTTAAGGAGCTGATTCGCCAGCTCTACCCTATATGTGACCTGTTATTGCAATTCTGTGAAAGAGTGGCATTGACTTCCTTAATCTCGCATCTCTAACCCAACGCGAAAGGTCACTAAGAGCGGAGCCGATTTCGGTCGAGGTCATGGTGATCGGTGTCGGCCAGAAGAGGATGGGCTCCCCCCCTTGAGTCTTGGTTCCTCCCAAGGTTTTTTCCTCGCGCTCTTAGGGAGTTTTTCCTTGCCACTGTCACCCTTGGCTTGCTCACTGGGGGCTTGGACACTTGTAAAAGGCGCTATATAAATAAACTTAATTTGATTTGATTTGATGTGATGTGATGGTGTGCCGCTCACCATCGTATGTACCTCCTGTGACTGAGAGAGAACATGGCACATTAAGTACATATATAGCTGATCCTATAGCTTTTCCCTTTTTATGGCCACAATGATATCAAGCTTTGTCTGTCTTTGATTTTAGAGCTAACATGGATAACATCAGACTTGTGGCCTTCAGTATACTGCTATGCTTGGGTAAGGATCAAATATAACCATAAACATTTTTATTACATGTTTTTTATGCTGAGCTTTGATTGCAGAGTTGTTTTTACACACTTATAAAGCCAAATGCTTGTGTTCAAACATTTGCTGTGCTCAGTACGCCTTTAGCCTATATTATGACAGTCGTAAAGTATTTGTGACTCAGAAAACAATATTACTTTCTGTTGTAAAGTTGTATTTGATGTTAACTTCAACTAAAAATGTGTTTGTGTGTAGCAGCCCACACTATAACTCACTCTACCTGTTCTCCCCTTTCTAGCTTCCTCTGAGACTTTCACTGGTAGGATTTCTGACCATGCATTAAATTAACCTACATTTCCGATAAAGTTTATTTTAAGGAAAGCCAGTACAACCCTCTTTCTTTCCCTGGTTTTTCCCTTATTTCTCAGAAAAAGAGGAGACCGCGTTCTTGGGTGAGGATTTCCACATCCAGCTCCCTGGGGCCGGAGCCGAGGTGGTGTTCAAGCCGAGAGTCGGCCCGGCGGGCCGTGAGCTGGTGCTGATGAAGGCCGGATCGGTGGTGAACCCTCGGGTCAAGCTGAACCAGGCTTGGGGTCACCTGATTCTGGAGAACGTGGGAGAGAGTGACGAAGGAGTCTACATTGTTAAGTCCAACCAGAACCCCGAGGATATCACACAGCTGAAGCTCATCATCAGAGGTGCCACACTGAACTGGGCCGCATGCATAAACTGCACCAGCATGTTACAAAATTAAACTCCCTTAATGTTACGTTCCTGTGTCTTGTACACATAAATACAGTGTGCAGCAGAAACAATTGCACAGCAAAGAAATACAGCCAGGTCTCTGATGAAGGTTTTTTTATTACTGAGTGCATGCAGTTAATTGCATGGGGGTTTAATGATATGGCACAGTACAGTAATTACTGCTCTATCAAGCCACTGCTGGAACCTTCAGTTCATTCTCTCTTTCTCTCCTCACGTGCCTGTTTCTCTCACTCTTCCCGCCCCCTTCCCTCGCCGACTTTGTCCCTTTGCACCACAGACTGTGTCATCGAAGACAGCGTGAAGTACGGTGGAGATTTCCACCTCTCGCTGCTCGGAGTCTCCACCCCAGTGGCCGTGGGCTTCCGCCACAGCAGCATCGAGGCCAATCAGACGTCCGAGCCGGCAACGGAGCTGCTGGAGACCTATGGTGCCCCCCGGGTGGGGTATGAGAACCGGCTGGTCATCTCCGAGCAACGATTTGTCCTGCATTCTGTTACCCCGGCCGACGAGGGCAGCTACACCATCACCGACAGTGAAGGGAAAGTGAGCAAGAAGATTTGCCTCAATGTGAAAGGTGAGGGAGGAGAGAACATTGGCACTCCACGATGAAGGAGAATGAGGGAGTGAGTTTCCACCTGTTCGGCCCCAGTGTTTTTTTCTTTAAAGCGTTTTCCTTCGAGTGAACACAAACTGTCTTGCCAATCTTGCATAACCACAGAGCTAAACATTCTGGAGCTTCATTCATATAGAGGTTCCAGTTGCCACTGGATACTCTGAAGAGAACTGAAAGAAGCTTTGCTTCTAGTGTTAAAATAGGGTAGGTAGTGTCTATGGTATGTGGTGTGTAGGGTAGGTAGTGTCTAGGGTATGTGGTGTGTAGGGTAGGTAGTGTCTATGGTATGTGGTGTGTAGGGTAGGTAGTGTCTAGGGTATGTGGTGTGTAGGGTAGGTAGT
>JAOYMR010000007.1:2495697-2514015 GCA_025802075.1 Tenebrosternarchus preto | reverse complement strand
GCATCGTTATAGGTGCTGTGACAATGTGTGGTGTTGCCCTAATTCATGAGGCAGTGAACATGCAATTATAAAAGAGGGTTAATAACAGTTGGACATAGGTATGTGTTTCAGGGCCTTCAGTAGGTGTGAGTTAAGGGCCTCGTGGAAGGATGTGGAGGAAGAGAACGTTTGAGAACACCTTCCTTTGAGTTTGTTTTAGATGAGGTTATTAAAGCTACAAAGTGTTGCTTTTTTGGCAATGATAAGGTGTCCAGATGAAGTCCTTATTTACCATTGAGTGAACTGGGACATACTGGGACATACTGGGACATGCTGGTACATACTGGAACCCTGGACCCTGACTGACCCAGGGAACATATACTAAACAAATATAAATGTTTGGATGATACTAGACTAGCGTGTTGTATTAATCACTCAAAAGGAAATAGATTAACGTAAAATAGATTCAGCAAATGTTCAATAAAACAGGAGATTTAGACTATCAAGCTCGAAAGTCAGTTCGACTCATCAGTGCTAAGAGAGAACAGTCTGGTCATGGTTCTAATATTCTAGTAAACATGCTTGATTGACAGCTCTGTGTCACAGACCTTCTCAAGCAACGCTGAGTTTAATAGCACACAGAGAGAGAATCGGAGGAAAAGTACCCTGCATGTATGAATCGAATAATCAGGAGGCCAGTACAAATATCTCTGAAATGTAGGTACCATATTGGCCTTGTTTTTGAGTGGATGTGAGGGTTTTTATCTTTTTTGAGTGGATGCTAGGGTTCAATCTTTTCTTTTCAATAGGCTTAAACACAAAGTAAAACATTTAATTTCATGCAGATTTAATCCTAGCATTGGTGACCTTTGAGTATTGCTGTAGTTAATGTCAGAAGCCTGATCTAATATCTGTTTTTATACATTTAGTACTATCTTCAGATGCACTCTCGGAGTCACCAAGATACCCTGATTTATGTGTGAACTTCAAAATCAAATTTAGGCTACGTAGAATCTGTTACTCCAGGACAATCATTACAGTATGTTAACACACGTCTAAACATTACAACCAGTGTTTCTCTTTGACAGTAAAGTGATGTTTAGGCCCTTAGAAAAACCATCCCGTAGATGGACGTTGTACTGTACATTTGCCGTTTGCTTGTTAGAAGCATGGATAGCTTTGCTCAGACGTGAAGAGAAAGGGGGATGCAGGGCGTATGGAAGAGACTTCGGCTTTTGGACCATCAGCCCTTGCGTTTCAGTTCCTTGGCCATCCAAAGCCATGGCCAGGGCTTCCACCAGGGCTTCCACCAGGCCACTGCCCACAGATTAGGTCCTGTTTTGAAATGCAAAATTTGGACAATTGTGCTGTAGTGTGGTAATTTCAGACACACTGATCTTTGCTAATCAGGAGACCCATTGTCACAGTCAGACACATCCCTGTAACCAGGGTCCAAAATCAACCTTGACCCCATGGCAGATGGGGTCAAAGCAAGCTTTGGTGGAATAATCCGAATGAGGTCCAGTGAGACCAGTAGCTTAGCTTCTTTTGGAATCACAGCATTCCAAAAGAAGGCTTGAGTCAGTGCAGATGACCTTCACTGACCTTCACTTTCCACAGAACCTATGGAAAGGTCATGATTAAAGAACCAATGGAAAGCTCATGATTAAAGACAGAAAACAAATAAACATGGTAAGGAAAGTTGCAAATTTGAGCCTAATGTGGCAAACTTGAACTAAAAATGTCAGGTAATGACTTTAAATGAAACAATACATAATGCAGTTTTGTGGTTGGTAAATAAAAACTATTTTAGCCAGTAAATTGGTTCAGCTTACCTTCCAATGGGTAAGAGGTCACAAAGTTCATTTTGGACCCTGGTTGGAGCACAGTGACAGCTGTAACACAGCCTAGCAGTGCTGGCTTAAGAAGTGACAAGATCATCTTTACAAGTATCAGACAGTAACTAACTGTATTTGCTAAAGCATAGCTGACATACAGCATGAACTCTGTAAAATCAGCGAACATGAACTCTGTAAAATCAGCGAACATGAACTCTGTAAAATCAGTGGGCACTACTACTGGTACATGCATCCCTTTTATAAGACGAGTGCTGTTTTGTTTAATATTTCGTGTAAAAGCCACAGACATGCAATGCCTCGTCTCCACATCTGTTTGTACTGTGTGCAGTATGTGTGCATTATGTATGTACTACTGACATTTTAAAAACGTGTATTCAGTATTGGCACTGTAGGTTTGTGTAGGTGGGTGTGCATGTATGTGTGAATTCTGTGTTTACAATAAGAATACACTGGATAAATGATGTACGTTGAACTCTGCGTCTGTCTGGTTTTTTTTTTTCTTTTCCATGACAACTGTCCTGTTTTTTGCAGCTTGCTATTGATAGTTGTTCTTGTCTGAATATTGGCTACAAACACACACAAACACACAAATGCGTACGCACCACACACTTACACACATACACACGCATGCAAACACACAAATTAATTTCTGTAAAGTTCATTTCTCATTGGTCTTGGCTACTAAAAATTTGATTTTAAAAATCAACCGGAAAAATGAAATTTCAAAAAGATTATCCTAGTTGTTGAATCATCTAAATTAAATTGTCAGTAGCAAATACATCTTAAAGGAGTAAAACATGATCACTTACTGAACAACAGTTTTTTGTTTTAATATGAACATGGTTCTCTTGCTGCAGTCTTCTACTGTAGTCTGTCTTTTCAACTCACTCACCTGTTACAGTCTACTACTGTAGTCTGTCTTTTCAACGCACTCACCTGTTACAGTCTACTACTGTAGTCTGTCTCTTACAGCTTTGTGCACATTTCAGCTGGTCTTCTCACTAGTGCACCTGTCTTTAAAGGAACCAAATGCTTGTGCTCATAGGCCCGCAGCTCACAAGATGAACTCAAATGACCCCATTAGGGCTCATTAGTAGGAAATGGTCCTTGGTGTAAAGACCTGAGGGCAGTTTGGTTTTTCACCGTGACTAAAACTCTCTGCACTTAGAAACCAGTCAGAGGCTCTTCAGAAAAAGGGACAATTTGGAGTTCTGGAGGGTAGCGATTCCACTGTATGTCCAAACTGTGTGTCCAGGAGGGCCTGGTGGAGTACGAGCCACAAGCGTCGTGGGCGGCTGGGTCCAGGGTCCCAGAGCGTGTGGAGAGAGTGTGTGCTGTGTAAACTCATGGTGAAGTTATGGTCTACAGGGAAACAAATGGTAGCAACCTGCTAACCATCTTGGGTCCTTCACAGAGCTCCATCTGTCCTAGGCAGATACTGCCTGTCCACTGCTGTGGGATTTTCTCACATACTCAGGGATTTTGTGAAAAGATTTGACGGTTTGTTTGTGTCTGAAGGTAATAATAAATGCAAATGTTTGACAAAAAAGGAGCAGGTTTTCAGTTACACACAGAGCAAGGCATTTCAAGGCCAGGCCAGGTCCCTCCACACACACACACACACACACATTCATACCACCCCACCACACACACACACACACACACACACATACACATTGTTCAGATAGTAATAATGACTGGCTGAGCAGGTGAGGCTGTAGTATTTATAGACAGGCTAAAGTGAAACAGTATAAAACCCATCTATTGTCCATATACCTTTTATTCTTCACACTTTCTCTCTCCCTCTTTCTCCCTCTCTCTCCCTCTCTCTTCCTCTCTTTCTCTACCTCTCTCCCTCCCTCTCTCTCCGTCTCCCTTTCTCTCCCTCACTCTCTCTATCCCTCTCGCTCTCCCTCCCCCTCTCCCCTTCTCTCTCCTGTTTCCCTTACTCTGTGTATCTCTATCAACCATCAGACACTCTGAAAGAGGATATTGAGAAAGACATTTATATTCACAAAGAATCTGATACAAGTATTTTAAAGTCAATAACAACAAGTTCTCATAGTTATATACACATTAACTGAATGAAGCATATGATCCATGTTTGTCAGCCAAGCTTTCCTCTTCACTCCAGATTTCACCCTCTCACAATCAGACTAACAAACAAATCCGCTCTCCTGGAAGGGGAGGTTAAACCTCGCAGGCCGGGGCTCTCGTTCATCGTGTCCCTCAGAGCACGGGCCGGAAGATGGCGAGCGGAGCGCTGTTCCTGCCGTCGTCCGTGTCGCACGGGTTGAAGAACGGGAAGACGGGCCCATCTACGGCTCCCATGGCGAAGCAAAAGAGTGGCGCCATGGTGACGCCGTCGTAGAAGCACACCTCCTCCCGCTCGCGGTCCAGGAAGACGCCCAGGCGCGGGGGCGGAGCCGCGCAGCGCACAGGCGTGGCCTCGGGGTACGTGCACGCCATCAGCCGCCCGTGCCGCAGCGTCAGCGTCCACAGCCCGTCCGCCTCCGTGGACGTATCCATGGCGCCGCGGGGCACGTCCTCGCGCACCACGCCCACCCGCCACGCCGTCTTGCCCCGCACCTCCACCTCCCAGTAGTGGCGGCCGTATGTGAACCCTCGATGGCCCAGCACGCTGTAGTAGTAGTGGAAGCGTTTCACGCTGCTCGGTATCTCGACGGACGGGGGCTCGTCCTCGAAGCGGACCGCCGTGTCGCCGTCCGACAGCCGCAGCAGGGGGTGAGCTGTCTCGGGGTCAAAGGTCAACATGGATATGTCTGCGTGCGAGAGGGAGTGTATCATAAGTTAAATCGGCGGCAGTCTAAAATGACCTTTCCAATAGCAGTAAAATGACACTAGATCTCCAAATCTCCCCAGTGTTTCACTAGTGTGATTAAGTATAGATTCAACCGGATAATTGTAGGCAAGTGTGGTTTATAGTCTCCTGTTGTACTGCAGCCACCAAATAGGGGGGCGGGATATAAACCACCATGATCGCACTGAACTGCCTCCAGCGTCATGTGACAAAGCAACTCTTGTAACTCGAAGGGGCGTGGCAACTGCTTAGTACCGCCTCCGTGACCTGCCGTGACCCTCAACATCACTGCGTCCACACACAAAGGAGCCGTGTCATGTGTGTCATCAGGGAGGGACGGACGAGGCCCGCTTTAGGCTCAGCATCAGCGACCGCAGTCGAGCCGCTGCCTCGGTGTGTATTGATAACTTGGTGAAAAACTGCTATGCGCAAGAGAATGGAAGGCAGTTTCTTTAAAATGCTGCATTTTTGGTTCAGCAGTTTAAGAGAAGAGAGAGCAGTACCTGGGTAGAGAGAAGCCTTCATGTGCTTCCAAATCCTGTACTGGATTGGACCTATAAACTGGCTTGCATAGATCTCACTGACTACTGCAGCTGGACGGATGAAATTCACCTCACATCTGGTAGAGAGAGAGAGAGAGAGAGAGAGAGAGAGAGAGAGAGAGAGAGAGAGAGAGAGAGAGAGAGAAACAGACAGCGACAGAGGAGAAAGGAGGGGGAAAGAGAGAGAGACAGAAAAAGAGGTGGAGAGAGCTATGGTCTGAGAGGGGCAAGACAAGGATAGTTTATTTATACAGAGCTTTTCGTGTACACAAAGTGCTTCACATGAAAGAGCTGCTGAATAAGAGAGGTAAGTGGACCGGCGTGTGTGTGTGTGTGTGTGTGTGTGAGGGGGGTGAGTAGCACTAATTGTGTGACAAGCTTTGCTGACACAAGTGGTTATTATTCATTATAGTACATAATAGCGCAATAAAGACAACAAAAGAACGGTATGTGAAACATGAGATTTTGTGAGAAACATGAGATATTGTGAGATTTACCCTTTCAGCAGATCTTTGATTTCCTAAAAGAATAAAGAGAAAAAAGAAAACAGGGAAGCAGTGATGTCATACTTCACAAGCTCTCACATGAGTTCTCCAGATTCCATTCACGCCCATACAGTCACATGATTGTTTAAGGGATTCAACAGTGCCATGTGGTAAGCAGTGTCAGATAGCATCCAGCATGTTCTGTGGATGCGCTCCAAAGCCTCCCACAAGTGCACCAAGCTCTTGCGCACTTTATAGGCTATTAACCATTAACATAATGCTGAGTTGCTTCCTTACATTAACATCTGACTCAGGATAGGATCAGTTAATGTAATGCATGCATTTGTTTTGTTGTCCATAGGATGATGGACAACAAAACCTTTTGAAGTTCTTTGGCATATGTTCCCTGGGACACTGATAGGTGAAGGAATCACCCAGGAACCTTTAGCAGTTTGGGGCTCTCTTCTTCCTTCAGCTTGCAGTTGAGGGTGTCGATGGCCCTCTCCAGGTCTCGGGCCTGCATGGTGATCTTCTTCTCCATCTCCTGCAGGAGCTTCACACGTCTGTCCTTCTCCTTCCTCAGCCGCTCCACGTTCCTCTCCTCCTCCTCGTCCAGAAAGCGGTGGAGGTTCTGGAACTCCGCTTGGATCTCCCGTTCCATGTCGTCGAACTGGCCCTGAGTAGACAGACATGAACTTCAGCTATGGTGGGCAAGGTCCTTTCCTGATAAAGTGAAGCCTCTACCTAAAGAGTAACTCAGCCATAATAAAAAGTTCTAATTATCATTGGGTTGCAAATATGCATCAGAACAGCTCATGCTGTGGAGATTAAGGGACCCCATGTTTCACATCCACATGGAATGAGTCGTTCCCTCTGCTTGTCAACTCCTCCCTGTACCTCCACGTCCAAAGCCTCCCTCTACCTCCACATCCAACTCCTCCTTGTACCTCCACGCCCAAAGCCTCCCTGTACCTCCACATCCAAAGCCTCCACGCAGGCGTCCCTCTGGGCCTCATGACACTCATCAATTTCGTGTTTAATCCTCTTAATTGCCTGGATCAGTTTCTCCTGGAACACAAAGCGCCAGGCATGAGTGGAAACCAAAAACATTGTGACCAAATCAGGAGGATTTTCTAAATCTGGGCAACAGTTAGCTAGTTTCATGTGAATCAGGACCAGCTACTATGTGCTAGTAGGGTTCTACTTTATCTTTGAGAACCATCGTTCCACTTGGCACACTTTTAACGGTGATCCAGGTCAAACTTGTACTGTGCTAAGTATACCTCTCCTCTTTATAGGATTCTTGTTGTCTCTTACCTTGTGGTCATTGAGTAGTGCCTTGTTGTTGCAGTTGTTGTTTGTGTCTTTAGTACAGTTGTTGTACATTCCAGTCTCTTCAGAGCAAAACACAGGAAGACCAGACTGAAGCACATCACACATGCGAGAGGGAGCTTAGTTAAAAAGAGCTGCGTGCACATGTATGTGTCTGTTTGTGAGACACACACACAGAGAGAGAGAGAGAGAGAGAGAGAGAGAGAGAGAGAGAATCCATTGGACAGAGAAATTGAATAAATCAAAAGTGTCACTAGGGAGTGATTGGTCAGAGGTGGAACAGGAAGGTGAGCTCAAGTGAGAGTGTAAGTGACACATAGGTACTGCGTTTGAGTGTCAAGGTTAAGAGGGAGCCATCAGTACCGCTGAGACAGAGCTAGACTCAGAATAATAAGACATCAGCAGCAAAGGTGCAAGGTAGAAGGCGGAGGGAGGGCTGACAGTTCCTGTAAGTGCAGCGCAGAATGGCGGAACAGCACGATTTATGGCAGTGAGGACAGAGCTTTCTATTCCTGTCTGTCTGGTGCTCTGCAACAAGATACAATGTCAGAGGACGGACAGGGTTGGAGAGAAAGAGAGGGGCTTAGGTTTCACTCAGTAAGCTCTACGGAAGACCCTGTCTTTGTGTGTGTGTGTGTGTGTGTGTGTGTGTGTGTGTGTGTGTGTGTGTGTGTGTGTATGTTTCTGTTTTATGAGCAAACAGAGGGAACATTATGTTTCATAAAGAGGGGTCTGTCTGGTAAAGATTTTCTGAATATTTCCATAAATTGAATTATTAAGGTCTTTGGGGGAAGGCAGTATAACAGTAAAAACCTTATTGATAACCAGAGACTCCCTTGGTACTATGAGAACATGTTCGAACTTTCATGCAAAAGGTCAGATAGTCAGGCCTTGTTTCCCCTTTTTTTCATATCTCCCCAACCAACCCCTCCCTTCTCCTGCTATAACTCACACCCCGACTCACTGGCCCCCTCTGTGGCATGTATGTATCTTAATACCCGGGGCTGATGGATTATTCACTGTTGTGTTCGCCTGTCTGAGTGCTGGGGACCAGTCAGGGGTAGATACGATGATTGACAAAATGCAAATTAAATGCAAATTAAAAGTCCCATTCTGTGTCCCACTTTACACATTATTGTCATTGAATGAAATTTTTTTTTTCCTATGTCGAAGGCTGTATTTAGTCACAAGCAGTTAAAGTTGGCAAAGATGCCATCAATATACAGGTCAGTAAATTTAGTTATTCCTTTTTCTGCCAAGCTGTAAAAGCTGGATTGAGTCTAGTTGGAATAAAGGAATTATTATTGCAGATTGGGCTTTGGATGAAAAGCATCTCTTTTAATTAAAAGTGTTGTCATAACTGAGTCCAGATTTTGAAAGTGGATATAACCACAGGGTTTCATGCATGTTGTATCATCTGGAGTGGTAAACCAGATGTAACTAAGGCGTGCAGGGAAGAGGGTTTACAAAATCTAGATTCTATTTCACTCCAATCTCCACTGGGAGTCTGGATTCAGTGAGAGATTTTTTGCAGTTTAGCTGCCCAGTAGTAAAACATAAAAGTAGTAATACCTAGGTGTCTTTCCTTCACAAGTAAATCTTGTTATTAGCTTGTCAATGTACTTAAACGATTTGAACAAGAAAAAGGGGATGTACAGCAAATGATACAATAGCCTTGATAACACTGCATAGTTTTTATGCTATATTGAGTATGACTGCATGGGAACTCATGGCATGATTATTATCACTTAATGAAGCGAATTATGAATATATTACATCATATTGTTAGGTTTTTGCCTCTGTTCAATCCGACTGACACAGAGTACCTTCAGAGTTCAACCAGAGATTAGTTCAACCCTCAGTATGCCTCAAGAAGATGCTCTAAAGTTTATTAACAATATAGAAGTTTAAATAGAAGAAAGAGATGATGTGGAAAAAGAGAGTGATGGTGTGGATTAAATGACTGGTCTAAGGTGGAATCAATAACCAGATGATTAGTCTTAAGAATGGGGTGAGAAACTCCAAGAAGTGGCCTCAACTAAGAAGGTGTTTAAATGACGTTCGGATCTGGATCAGTCCGTCTGTCAGATGGATCATGGATCATCAAATTCCCTTATACATATATCATTAATATCATTAAATACATTTTTTTAAGCTGAAATGCATCTTTGCGAATATCGGGGGGTGGGGGTGGATATATAAACTGAGTTTCCTGGTTTTGAAAGTCTTTTCCGGATTTCTCTTGACCCACCCATTTTATTAAGAATCATTTCCGGCGCATGAATGCGTAAGAGGAAGTAAACAAAGCGTGTTGTGTTGTAATGTCCAATGTGCATTTACATCGGTCAGTCAGATAGATTCCATCTGTAGTTTAGCTAACTGTCTACAATTCAGGTCAGTGACTTGCCTACCTGTATTTCAAAATAAAGCAGATTCCTAACTAGCCAGGCTGGCTGTGTAAATTCCGTCTCTTATTTTCGATGGCTAGATAACCTAACTAGCGTAGCTGGCTAGCTAACTAGGGCTTCAGACAGTAATGAGAAATATCGTTGAACTCCAAATAATGCATCTTGCAAATGGCTTCATGTTTATGGTTTGAAAAGCCCCCTGATTGGAAACGTACACTTTATTAAAGGAGACGATGAGTGTGGCTATCTAACTAAGATAGTTAGCGAACAACCACTATTGGAGTCCCAGGCCAATTTATGGACGTATATCTGCTGTTAGCTGGCGCAGGTTTATAAACCTAATGGGTTAGATTGCGTGTTGGTCATCTAGCTATATCCCTCTGTCCTATCGTTACAGACATGAATGGCCAAGCGGAATTAGACGTGGATTACAAGCGGAAATACAAAAACCTCAAGCGTAAACTGAAATTTTTGGTCTACGTAAGTAAATTTTTCTGTAATATGTTTATAGTATGCTTACTATAGTATGTTGGTGCACTCATTTATTTGGCACTGATTGTTTTAGGAGCAAGAATGTTTTCAAGAGGAGCTGAGAAGGGCACAGAGAAAGCTACTTAAAGTTTCCAGAGATAAAAGGTTAAACTCACTTCTTAAAGTTGTTGGACCATTAATCCTTATTTAATCATTGAATCAAAGCGAGTGCATGCTGACATGCCAGTAATGTTTCTCACAGTTTCCTGCTGGACAGATTGTTACAGTATGAGCGTGTGGATGAGGACTCTTCCGGTAAGTATTTAATTTGTATTTAAGTATTTAATTTGTATTTAAGTATTTAATTTGCTCGAACTGCAGTGTCGTCATACGTTGGCATGAGATTTATGAATTATGTTTGCATTGCAGACTCCGAAGCCACAGCCTCCTCTGACAGTGAGGCAGATGGACCAAGGGAGAGGGAGGCAGGAAAGAGGCGAGTCCTTTATCAGCGAGTCCTTTATCAGCGAGTCCTTTATCAGCGAGTCCTTTATCAGCGAGTCCTTTATCAGCGAGTCCTTTTATTCAGTTTGCACATATGACTTGCACAAGCATGTAAGTGGAGAGTTTATTCATCATAGAGATGGAAATGTCTTTTTTTAATCAAGACCATTGTCTCCTCAGGAGAAGGAGTCCTGGAGTTCCACCCCTCCCTTCATCCTCAGCTCCCCATCTCTCTCTCCTTTCTCGGCCCGGAGCCTCCTCTCTCCAGGCCTCGACTCCCTCGCAGTACCTCAGCACTGTGAGTACAGCGCAGCGCCAGCTCAGGCTATCTCAAGTTATCTCACCTGCTTCATCTGCCTCATCAAACATCTGCTCATGATCTTTACTCTTCAGTACATTATTGGGATGTTTTTGGGTTTGTTTTGTTTGTTTTGCTCTTATCACTTGTTGTTTTTGTTGTTTTATTCACTCATTGTTTTCTTTCTCTTTTATGTTCTCATCACATCATCTGCGTATTTTGGACCTGGGGAAACATCTTTTGGGGGTCTGTGTGTGCGTGCGTGCGTACATGTGTGTGTTTGGCGGTGTGTGTGTGTGTGGTGAGCAGTTACCCTTCCCTCCTGAGTATTTGGCTCCCTCTGCTGAGCGAGTGAAGAAAGAGAGAAAAGCAAAACCAGCCAAACAAAAAAAAGAGCCTGCAGGAAAGGTGAGAGAAGGAGGAAAGGAGAGAGGAAAGGAGGGAGGGAGATAAAGGGAGAGAAATGAGTACAGGGACGCTTAGAACCCATTTTAATACTCATTCATGATGCGTGCAGACCCTCTCCCTGTTTCAAGTTATCAGAGTAATCTGTCTATTTCTCTGTTCGTCTTGTCTGTGCCATCCCTCCCACTCTTCCACAGATGGTACCTACCTTGGCGTCTAACTACCCAGCAGGCAGTGCTGCGGGCGGGGGGGCGCCAGGACCATTCAGCTGGGTCCCCCGGCAGATGCTGAGCGGGGACGCCGCCGAGGAGGAGGGCGAGAGCGAGGGCGAGAGCGACGGAGGAGAGGAGGAGCGCGGTGAGGGAGACGAACCGGAGCTGGTCATCGACATTCCCAATGAGTGAAGGTGAAGCGGACAGAAGCCCCAGTGAGGATTACCATCAGACTGTTGAACCACTTCCTTACAACATCAAAGTGTTGGTGACTCTCTTAATGCAGACTTACTCTGTGGAAGTGCAGACAACAGGACCAGGCGATTCCAACAGAACTGTGTGTGTGTGCGCGCGCGCGCGCTGGTTTGTTTTTTTTAACCATTTTGCTTTTAATGTTGGCGCAAGTCGGTTGAGAGTCTTGGAGAAGATGTCCAAAGCCATTCAAGACCAGCTTCCTGTGTTGCACGAAACTCGACTATATGGGCAGCCACATTTTGTGTGTGTGTGTGTGTGTGTGTGTGTGTGTGTGTGTGTGTGTGTGTGTGTGTGTGGGGTGCTGTGTACTGCTTCACCTCACTATCTCTTTCACTGCTTCTAAAGGTGAAGATGCTGTAATAAAAAAAGTGTAACATTCTTTATGAAATCAAAGTACAGCTGTCAATATAGCTAAAGAACAATATAGCTAAAGAACAGTGCCTGAAAATGTTTAAACATGAAGAGTTTGGACTTTAGTGCTATTACACATGTGAACAGCGGCTGAACTCTGAACCCTCCAAACGCTCTGAGGATTCCCTGTCTTCCCTAAAACATGATGGACCTCCTCCTCTCGTTCTGGATCCCTTCGAGGGTGTTGGTGCAGGAAATCCCCTGTCTAGTGCAGGGATCCCCCAAATGAGGGGATACCCCTCGTCATCGAGACGCGTCAGCAGGTCTCATAGTAACGATGGAATTGAGCTTGTCTGAGTAAATGCAGATTTGACTACATGACCTGCCAGTACCTATAATTTCTACAGCGTTCTGAAATACTGAACACCAGCTGGTAATATATTAGACAGGTGAGTTACTTTTGTTCCTTTTTTTTAACAATTACTTCACACTTCACTGTGAAGTACGTCTCGTTTTGTCAGTCATGACATGGGAATTGTATAAAGAGATGAAACAGTGACACAAACATGTAGAATTGATCATTTCAGTATTTTTCTCACATAACCACACCTAATGTACCTGTAAGCTCACGGAGCCAAGCTCAGACACGCAGCTCTGCAGTGTAGAGTTACAACACTCGCCTCGTCTGCCGCAGTCCACGCATACCAATAAACCAACAAAGATCCTCCAGCTGAGCCTCTCCACCAGATCCAATAAACCAACAAAGATTCTCCATCTGAAACTCTCCACCAGATTCACTTATAACAGATTTAGCATATTTCCCTTGCTGTTTTTCCTGTTATGATGAAAAGGCTTAAAAGTTTCAATATGGTTTGTGATTCTGAGAGTCTTGTTTTAGTGTTCATGTCAGCAGAACGTATGTAATCAAAGGGTTGTACCAGTGTGACTGGTGTCTGTGTACTTATTAATGGTCTGCATGTTTAAGTCTTGGAAGTCTTTAAAAGCCCTGATGTCTGATTAGTTATGACAACTTGCACCAGGCAGACGTGTAATTCAGGAACTCTTAACACAAATGTGCTAAAAACACAACGCAAGAGTGCACGGGTGTGTGTGTGAGACAGAGTGAAAGACTGTCCTTTGTAGGTGTGTGTGTATCGGAGAATGCTGATTTACAGGTAATTGTGATAGGTGTGTGAGGGTGTGTGTGCAGGTTTGTGTACATTACAGTTGAACCGTTGCCAGAGAAACTTATACAGAAGAGGAGAGAGAGAGAGAGAGAGAGAGACGCCCAGTCTCTTTCTGCACAGCCGAGAGTGCTGATGCAGAGAGAGAAAGACAGGGAGGGAGAGAGAGTGAGGGAGAGAGATCAACTTGCAGGATCTTGTTGGCTGTAATTGCCTCTCGGGCTCTGGCTGTCTCAGATCGGCGCAGGCTGCTGCCGTGTGGCGGGGGGACAGTCCGTCAGTCATGCGGGGCGTCACACAGCCGAACGCCGCGCGTGGGCATCCGCCGCTGGCCCTTGTCCTGCTCACCCTGGTTCTCGCGCTCTCCGTCTCGCGGGCCAACCTGCTCCGCTGCGTCGGAAGCTTCCACGAGCGCTCCCCGCCCGCGCACGTCGCCGAGTCCGGCCTGGAGGCGGAATGTCACACGCTGGAGGGAGGGCGGTCCTTTGCGACGCTCCGCCACCCCGGGTGCGGGGACTCGATCTACGCGGCCTTCCACCTGAGCGCGGACGAGGCGTGGGGGAGAGGTGCAGAGAAGGAGGCGGTAAGAGCGTCTGTCTCCGAGCTTTTCCTCGCCTCCGATTTGCTTGGCTTTTCTTCGGCTTGGCACGGCACGTCGGTGGCAGTGGGTGTTGGGAGGGAGCTGTGGCTGATCTGCACCGTCACTGTGTGGCTCTGGCTAGAGCGGCGCTTTCACTCTCCGCTCCAATGACTTGCTGTGTTTGACACATTGTTTTGTGCTGGCTGTAGGCTAGAGAAGCACTGCAATGTTATTTTTTGCTGACAGAGTTTTAAACAGGCAAATAAAATATGAGAGACTGCAGATAACTCAACAATTTCAAAATGTCAAGAGTGAATAAAGAGGTTCTGTTGTGTGGACACGAAAAACACGAATTGAGAATTGAAGTGAAACCTTGATTTATGGTTTGTCAGCTAGAAGGACAGGCTAACGGCTGCAGTCTCAAAGACATCTTAATAAGCACTGTTTATGTTCAGTGAAAGGACCCATTTAGCAATGTCACATACATTAGTGACTCAGAGCAGATTCAATCTTTTATTCATGCACAAAAAAAACCTTTTCTCTCTGTTTCTGTTTCTCTGTTCTGAGTGTCTATCAATATTGTAATATTGCAAAACAACGATGCAATCTTTACATTATTAAGCTATATAAAATTTAAAAACAATCCCCCAAATAAATGTTTCTCTATGCCTCTTAAATCCTTTTGCAGGATGAAGACGGGACAGAGGACACTGGTAAAGAGTCCGCCATGTTTGTGCCAGCTCTCTACAAGAGGGGCCAAAATGCAGCTCCACCTGCCTCGGCCACCCCTCTCCAGAAAATGGATGCTCTCACTGCAGAGGTGGTAGAGAGCAGGGTCATACCACTGTGTTCCAAGGCAGGGGGAGACGTATACGTGCAGAGCGGAGTGGGGGGACTGAACGAGTGCCAGGCAGGGTTGCTGTGGTCAGCGGTGTGTTGCTCTGTCCCAAACGGAAGTGGAAGCTTTAGCGTGGGATTGACGCAGCAGGGAGGCGAGGAGCTGAGGAGCGTGAGCGTGGAGGAGCTGGAGCAGCGGTTGGGAGTCCACGGGATCTTTTCAGGAGGGTGTGGGGAGGGAGGAGGTCAGGCAGAGGAGGAGGTGATGTCATTCTTGAAAGAGAGAGTAGACAGAAGCCACGCCCACAGCCAGCACCCGCATGTGACTGAGGAGAGTGTGGAGAGGGAGGAGCAGGTGACCACTCGCGGTGGAGAGGAGGCGGAGACGTCTTCCCACGCCGCCACGCTCGGAGATGAGGCTCGACCCGAGGAGGCCTCGGAGTCCGAAGACGGAGGCGTTCTGCTCTACATCCTCTCTTCCGTCCCCTCCCTCCTCTGCGCTCCCTTCCGCGTGGCCGCCTCCACCCTCACCAACCTCCTCTCACGGTTCACGTACGTCCTGTGGGAGGACGTGGCCGTGCTGGCGACGTTGCCCGTGGACAGCCTCGTTCTGGCGTGGAACCTCGGCTCCGGCGTGGCGTCGGGGGTGGAGAGCACGTGTGACGTCGCGTACCGATTGGGCGAGACGGGCGTGGCTTCGGCCTACGCCTGCGTGAGCACGTTGGGCGGCACCCTGCTGCTCTCCTTCTACGAGGGGCTGGCGGGCACGGGGACGTTGGCGTACGATGCCCTCGGCCTGGCGATCTGGGCGCTGGAGCAGGTCTTGGAGGTGGGCGTGGCTGTGGTGGGGTGGGCGGGGCATCAGCTGGGCGAGTACTTGGGCATGGTGGGATCTGAGATGATGCAGCAGAGCTGGATGGTAGGAGAGGGGGTGGGGACTCTGGCCTGGAGGAGCCAAAAGGGAGTGTGTCATCTGTTTCATGTACTAGGGGGTATAATGGGAGGGGTGGTGGAGAATACGGTAGAAAATGTCCAAGAGGCTTTTGGAGGAGAGTGAGCGAATAGGATGTGTTTTTGCCAAATACTGTCTGCATCCCACCATGCTTGTGTATCCCGCACTGTACTGTCGGTATCTTCCTGTTACAAGACAAGCCAGATGTCAGCAAATAGACCGCTTTGGCAAGACATTGTTTCCAGCGTGTAGAGTGGCCACAGCAAAACGTCAGTGACGGAACTGATCCGAAGGTGTGACGTAGATGACGCGATGGACTGCAGCTCTCGTGTTGAAGTCTTAATGATGTAAATCTACTTCCTGTCAGGTGTGGTAGGGTTAAGGGGTTACTGTAATATGGGGATTCATTTACAGATGTTACTGTAATATGGGGATTAACATACAGATGTGCAGGGCATGAACTGGGATGTAAAACATTTGGAGTGCATATTTGTGTTTGATTTTGAATACATTTTGAGGCATGCCATGGTATCCAGAGCCATGCTGTGTAATGGCTAATGTAGTCTCAATTTCTGCTGAATCATCTCTCCCCTCCATCTTTTTGAGGTTAGGTGGTTTGTCAGCGAACCGTCAATGCAAACAGCACCTCAGAAATTCTCAAAGCCTGTTCTTTCCTCGTACTTCTCAGACCTGTCCTTGCTGAATCTTTTATGCAAATAACTGCTGCTTAGACAGAGGTATCAGGGAGATGATTCTGTGGCAAACGACTAACTGCAGAGAGGATTTCAGTGTCAGCCAATTGCTTTTTTATGCTGTTGCCAGGACTGCGGAACCTGGAACCAATCAGAGTCCACTCAGTCCCACACTGAAACAGATCCATATGTCCTTGTGGAACTCAGGACAGCTGGTATCAAGACTATATTTAACTGTATTCCAATAAAACCTTGATTCTCTCATTTATAAATTCTCATGTGATTTATTTCTGTCAAATCATGAAATACGATTATTTGTTGAAGAGGTCTGATTTTTCTTGATTAAAACTTCAAGGCTTTTGAGTGACTGCTGAATGTGAATGAGAATATGAAGGGCACGACCCTGATCCATGCCCCTGGTCAATACCAGGACCTGATCAATGCCCCTGATCAATACCAGGACCTGATCCATGCCCCTGGTCAATACCAGGACCTGATCAATGTCCCTGATCAATACCAGGACCTGATCCATGCCCCTGGTCAGTACCTGGACCAGATCCATGCCCCTAATCAGTACCAGGACCTGATCCATGCCCCTGATCAGTACCTGGACCAGATCCATGCCCCTAATCAGTACCAGGACCTGATCCATTCCCCTGATCAGCACCTGGACCTGATCCATGCCCCTGATCAGTACCTGGACCAGATTCATGCCCCTGATCTATTCCCCTGATCAGTACCAGGACCTGATTCACGCCCCTGATCAGTACTTGGACCTGATTCATGCCCCTGATCCATGCCAATAAAGCAATAAAGAGAGAAGTGGTACTTCCCAGTTAGACTGACACTGTAGAACCATTTTATTTTCTTCTGTTTTAATTTGCCTTGAAATTTGTTGGTCTGCCTTTATTTATAATTAATTCAATGTCATACAATTAATTTTCATTGGTCAATTAATTGAATTAATTATTTGATAATTAATTAATTTAGCAACGCATACATAACAGGCGAGAAATTATGTAAATGTTTGTACCAAATCAAAGCAGACAGTTTTACTGTACCTTTAACTCCACTTGGTCTTTGGTCTGTAAATGAAGACACAGCCCCACCTATCTGTCGAACTTAATCTATTGACTCATGCATAAAACTGTAGCTTATGGAGGAAAAAGGAGCCAAATGCCAATATAATATCCGAATTGATTATTATTTCATTTTATCAATATAATATCCGAAGACTGTGGTTTTATTTGAATTTATTTTTGTATCATCTATTAGCCTCACTAAAAAAACAGTTTGTATAAACTAACATGCATTCCGAAAAGTTGATGAAAATGTACAGCAGTATTTTAGAATCACATCCATACTGCAATGGCCAGAGATTTTGTTTTATATAAAACGAGCCTCTCTATTTTATGCCATTATAAAGTTTCCCAGTGGTTGCATCAGACGACTTTGTTTTACGTCAACTGCCACAACTTTACGGTAACAACGTATGTTTCTTCCCTACATGCGGCTTCAGTCTGACGTTTTCTACTCTTCGAAGGTAAGTGAAATATCGCCGTAACACTTATGAGCAACGTGAACGTATGTCTGTGAAGTGAACATACATACCGACAACTGTTAGAGTTACTACGAGTTTTGAGAACTTGTACGTGCTTACATTAGCTACCAACATGCTAAATGAATCAATAAAATCATGTGTAGTTTAACCCTCTCCTTGCTCCGGCTGGTTGTCATCTCATGTTAGGGTTTACTTGTGAATGATATTTTTCTAGCTATTCAAGAAAAATGCATCGCTTTTTTCATTTGGTTGTTGATCCAGCTGTTCATATCGAATCATAATTTTTAAGTCGCTTCGGCAAGAGTACTGAGGAACTGGCAAAGTTTCCTTCAAGACTGTTTTGCTAGAAATTAATAAAATCAAGAACACAAAACTAGCTAGCTAAAAACTAGCGGGTTTACCATACATGATTTAACCATTTTACCCGGGTGTTGGATCCATTTCCTGTTTTAGGAAAGAAATAGAAAGTCTAAAAAGTGAAAACATAGGCCGTATTCGGAATGGCATACTACCGTACTGGATACTGCACACTGCCCAGTATGCGGTATGCAGTACAGCAACACTTTTGATCGTAGCGTACGACATTTTTC
>JAOYMR010000007.1:2394351-2427472 GCA_025802075.1 Tenebrosternarchus preto | reverse complement strand
CCTGTAGATATCTAACCCTGTAGAACTGCTGGACCATCTAACCCTGTAGATATCTAACCCTGTAGAACTGCTGGACCATCTAACCCTGTAGATATCTAACCCTGTAGATATCTAACCCTGTAGAACTGCTGGACCATCTAACCCTGTAGATATCTAACCCTGTAGAACTGCTGGACCTCTGGCTCTCAAACATCAAACACTGCAGCTTTTACTTACTGAAATGAGTAATAGAAAAGACATACTCACTTCCTAAAGGACTGTTTCTGTATAAGGTCTCTCTCTCTCTCAGTGGCTATAGAATGCAGTCTGGCCAATCTTACATGATGCAGTATATCTAACTGGCTGACAGAGTCATTAAAATATCAGTGAGCGTAACTGACTTTGCTTTGTGTGTGAGAGTGTGTGTGTGTGTACGTGTTTAAAGAGCAGTCAGTAACCCTTATGGCCATTAGAGGGCATTTCTGCAGCATTTAACACAAGGTCACAGAACTTTGTGTGTGTGTGTGTGTGTGTGTGTGTGTGTGTGTTTGCATGGCACTACTAATAATGACAAAGAAAGGGATCCAAAATCCATTTATCCAATACAAACTGTATTAATAAATAATGTTTTATTTTTTATAGCACCTGCCCAAGATCAAGAATAAATACAACCTACCAATAAATACAAACATGATATCAATGAATGAGAACCAAGAACTAGAGAACCCAAGAAATGAAGGGACCCAAGAAATGAACAATGAAACAATACAACGTAGGCAGTGGGCTGGGTTAGGCAGCACTAGCAGAGCACAGAGACATGGATGGGAATTGTTTTAGGAGCTCATCCTGTGCAGGAACTTTGTGAGCAGCATCATGAACATTTAAGAACCACTCACGCAGCAGTATGACCTCAAACTCAGGACACGCCGTCCTTCGATTCCGATTGGTCAGGGGTGTGACCTTCCCTGTGACCCACTGACCTCCTGTGCACACGCGTAGTGTGTGTGTGTGTGTGTGAGTGAGGCATAAACAGCACACCTGGTAGCTAGGGTGCATGAGTACTGACGTCAAAGCACTGTAAATAGCTCCTCTTTCATCAGTCTTTCTCTGTGAGTTTGTGTGGATGTGTGTGAAGTTCTATTAATAATCGTTTTTTTCTAGTGATGTACTGATATGTTGGCATTTGCTTTACTATAACGTAAAGGTATTGTTTATTCCAGTAAATCACTGGTGGACTGCACAGAGATGCTACTGTGGCTGTACATGTAGATGTTAGTGTAACTAAACTCTGCTGTGGCTGTACATGTAGACGTTAGTGTAACTAAACTCTCAGTTCCCCCATAACATTTTACCAATGTCATCTTCTGGCTGTCTGCCTGTCTCTCTCTCTCTCTCTCTCTCTCTCTCTCACACACACACACACACACACACACAGGCCTGTGTGCACTTGCACAAAGGTTGAATATAATGTTAAAATTAAAGTAAGCTCAGTGTAGAGAGTATTTGTCCTTCCTTAAGCAGTTGTATCTACAAAAGGCACTCATAACCAGTGTGTGTACTGAGTGTGTGTGTGTGTGTGTGTGAGAGAGAGAACGAGAGAACCAGAGAAACAGAGGCACCAGCGTTTCCTTGCCCTCCTTGGCTACGGGACTATGTGCGTGTAACTGTAATCCTAACTGGGTCTGGCGAGTGTACTTTCATCTCTGTATGATAAACCAAACAGGGGAAAAATGAATCATGAGAAAATTCCCTAACGAGCTTTCTCTCTGGATGTTCCTTTTATTGCCCAGTTGTCTGGATTCTGCTTTTGACAAACAGTTTTACCCTTTTGGATTATGTTTGCATATTTATTAAAACTCTTTTTATATTAAATTATATTAATTTATATATTGTATTCTTAATTTATATATTGTATACTGATCAGAGGGGTCTCCGGAGTCCCTGGTGAAGTTTTGAGTAACAGATACATGAACTTACAGTTTGCTATGAAAAAATAAAAATTACCTAAATAAACATGAAGATCATGGTGGAAACAACCAAATGAGATGAAGGTAAAACTTGATGGACGTGATGAATGAGTGCAGGAACACAGGAACATGCTACACAGCATGTCCTACACTACTGTTTCATTCTTCTGTAGCGCTGGACAGAAACAGAATAGAAAAAGAACAGAAACAGAAAAGAAACAGAACAGAAACAAAATAGAAAAAGAACAGAAACAGAATAGAAAAAGAATAGAAACGGAATAGAAACAGGATAGAAACAGAATAGAAACAGAATCGAAAAAGAACAGAAACAGAATAGAAACAGAACAGAAACAGATTAGCGCTGGAGAAAAGCTAACACTCGTACACCTCTGCAACTTTCAGCAGCTTCCTTATTCTCTCACACACACACTGCTCCAACCAACACAGCTCTATCTGACCGTACAAGGTGGATCTGTGGCCTTAAGCATAAGTAGCAATACAATCACCTCCCTCCACACCCCCACCCTGAACTACAGTTGCAATGTGAACTGATATATGGTTAGTTTAATCTGGCTGGGTATTGGGGTGCGGTGTGTGTGTGTGTGTATTCTTGTCTTTTTATCCTTTTCTTTCATCTTTGTAGTGTTCTCACACTGCAGGCACCCACTACATGTTATACAAGTAATACATCTGAGAACTATGATACCATGACACCATTGAAAACGAGCTGTATCTCTATCTCTCTCTCTCTCTCTCTCTCTCTCTCTCTCTCTCCCTCCCTCCCTCCTCACACTCTACGGCTTAAAGCCATGCAAGGTCATTTTCAAGGACACTCCAGTATCCCTGCCTGCCTCCTGGTTGGCTAACTGACTATTAAAGACACAGCATTCTGCTGAACGCAGGTTCCCAGGGCCTTTACACACACGCACACACCTCACCACACACTCGCGTCTCACTGCCGACTGCAGTGTCAGCTGGCCCACACTGCTCAGAAGTGCGTTGGTCCCTCAAGATGCGCCGTTTCATCCTTCACTCCTCACTTTCAGGCTTTTCAGCCAAGCACCGATCCTGCAGGTCCCGCCCCGATCCAGCAAGCCCCGCCCCGATCCAGCAAGCCCGGCAATGACTATTCCTCCACCTGCCCTTCAGCAGGGGCCCTGGTGTCCCCGAGCCCAGCTAAAGGTCACAGGCGTCAGGTCAGAGGGTTCGAACCACGTTTTCACGGACCAGTCGCAGGCCTATTGTTACCGTGGAGATAGCGAGCAAGTGCTCAGAGAGCTTCTTCTGACCCACTTTAAGTCAAACAGGCGCGAGTGCGAGTGTGATCGCGTGCAAGTGTGAGTATGTGTTCGCGCGAGTGTGTGAGAGCTTGTACAGCTGAATGGGACTGAGAGTGCAGTAAGGAACAGATGATGGATTTACAGCAAACTTTGTGCAAAAACTGACTTGCAGATGTTGTGTAGGCTTGTGTAAGACACCACTAGAACAACATTGCAGACAACTAGTACACCAGTGGCTACTACAATACATGCCTGTGTACAAAATGCATGTGTGTATATCAAGCTAGGGTTGACTGGTCAAACATCACTACACCTGAAGTCCGTCTACCTGTCCCTGCCTCCTTGTCTCTGTGTCCTTAGTCCTTCAGGCTCTCTCTCTCTCTCTCTCTCTCTCTCTTCACCTCTCCACCCAGCTCAGTCTTCTCTTCTGTCTACTCCTCCTGTCCACCAGCTAACTCGGTCGTGCTAGCCCCCCCCCCCCCCCCTCCCGCCCCGAGCGTTTTCTCTCTCTCCCTCATCCCTCCTTCCTCCTCTCCCATGGTCCTCGTCCTCATCAGAGACACCGCAGTTACTATTCCCAGACTGCTCCATCACAGGGAACACGGCACAGAGAATGACCCCCCCACACATCTCTCTCTCTCTCACACACACACAGAACATGTGCCCAAACTCACACACACTGCAGTCCTGCTAGAATACAATGTTCAGCTCTCTTAGTTGTGCTCGTCACAGTACATGTTTCTCTCTTCATGAAACACTTACACAAACCTAAACATGAAACATTTCAGTCTCTTCGCCCGTCACCTCTCTTCTACTCCATCCCCTCTTTCTATCTTTTCCTCTCTCCCCCTTTCTCTCTCTCTGTCCTGTTCTTTCTCTCTCTCTCTCCATGACTTCCTCTTTTTCCAAGTCAGCACATTGATTTTGAGGCAAGGTCACCTGACCGCCGTTGCTGTGGAGACCAAAATTGGGGATATTTTTCCTCTTTGGAGAGAAAGAGCAAGTGAGCGAAAGACTGGAGGAGGAGTTTTCATGAAGGATACTCAACATACACTGTGACGGCCATTTTGCCTATTCAAAAAGCAAGAAAAAACTTTATTAAAAGCGAAAGCAGTGGACAATGTTCAAACCATGGTAGTCTCAAACAACACGCATGGCTTCCCATGTAATTTATACATCACAGGTAGGTATACAATAAGTATGTAACACCTAAATATACAAAATGTTTATATATCAGTAGTTTAAACAAAGTATTAAATACACGTGGTACACACAAAGTCTAAAGCTGCCACTGTGTTCTGTAACAGACAGATTCTCTGTGTGTAAAGCTGCCACTATGTTCCCATGTGTTTGTAAAGCAGCTTTGTGACAACATGTGTTGTAAAAAGCGCTATATAAATAAAATTGACTTGACTTGTAACAGATTATGTGTGTAAAGTTGCCACTGTGTTCTGTAACAGACAGATTCTCTGCGTGTAAAGCTGCCACTGTGTTCTGTAACAGACAGATTCTCTGCGTGTAAAGCTGCCACTGTGTTCTGTAACAAACATATTCTCTGTGTGTAAAGCTGCCACTGTGTTCTGTAACAGACAGTGTGGAGCACTGCAGTGAGAGTGAGCTCCAGAGAAAAGGTTCCTGTATCCTCACACTGCTAGACTCAGCAAAGCCTCTACCCCTCCGTCTATTCTGCTTCCAACATGACTGTGGAATTATACGGCAAAAACACAAGCTACAGTATAACTGAACCTCTTTGCCTCTACCCCCTTCCTACATGAGTCAACAATATCTTGAAGTGCTTGCTTACATTTCCAACACTAACCACTTATATAAAAACATGGTATTAACCAGTGAAACTGGTTACAGCAAAATAAGTTATGATACTCTAGGTGTGTGTGTGTGTGTGTGTGTTTTAACCTGTGCTAAAATCGCACCTGTACAATGTGCCAAGTCATCTAAACTGCCATTTACAGATGAAAACCACAGTATAGACGTACTGTACCACAGGATGTTGGACCTACAGTACGAATGCGATAACTACTACGGCAATAAAGAGCTGTAAAACGCAGGTAGAAGGGAGGTGTTATTCGCAAAACTCATAACATAAGTCCTAAGTCTGAATATGCAAAAATCCGGCTGGGGACAAACGTAGCAACCAGAGTCACTGAAGGATAATGGCCTACTGCAGCGGGAATGGCGCACCTGCGTCCGCATAAACGCATGCTCGATGTGATATCCATGCTTCAACATTCACTTCAAGCCACAAACGAATCCAGCGGCCTAACCTTTTAACAAACACGCGCCATGCAACAGTACTAACTTTGACTTAGCTTATTGAGTCCGGTTATTAAGTGAATTTCTCCGGAGAAGAACAGATACTAGCCCGGAACACTCGGAATTCTGCAGTAACGAAGGAGGGGCATTTGTTACATTCGATTGGTCGGTTTGATCAACCTTCCTCGTGAGGATTGAGCAGATGATACGTCGATCAAAAAACGCACAGGGTTTTCATTGGTTCACTCTGGAAGCTGTGGGCGGTTCGTAGAGAAGGTTCATTTATGAGGTTGGAAAGGTTGGAGAGTGCATCACTCACATCCACCGGCGCTTCTTCCTAAAGCGGAGTGGTGCGGGGAGTAGCGGGGAGTACTGCGGCAGCTGGCTGTACGGCGGAGGTAGACGAAGTTCCAAAAAAAAAAAAAAACGGGAGAGTGCAGCGTCTTAGTTTTACCGGCTTTGCCGCAACTATCAAGAGCAGTGTGTTGAGACTAGATGCACTGACCTGCTCTCTAATTTGAAGTTTATTTCATTGGCTTTTAATCTTTCGAAGATTATAAGAAACGATAACTTTAGATTCCAAGGAGTAACTTATTTTACTGCTTGTACAACTTTGTCAACTAATCTGCAGTTACTGTATCAAGTTAACACATCGAAAATCTAAGCAATTAAGTATTTTACCTCGATTTTCTCTCTAATTTTGTTTAAATACTCACCTTTCCTTCCTCGTCCAGCCTGAAAGGCTGACATCTTCTCATCGTTCTATCAACTGAGGGGAACGGACTGACTGCGCAATCATGGGGGTAAGATCGGAATCCAACTTTTTTACAGCATCTTTATCATCGGTTAGGGTGCACAGATAGAGACGTGACTGTCCAACATTGAAAGAACTTTCTGTTCGAGGAGACCAAACTGCAGTGTCATGAATGCTCTCCTGAGATGAACTATGACAGAATGACATTGACTGTAATGCGGAATTTGTTTTTACCTCAGTCTCAGACTGCGACAATCTGAGGTAAAGTCTAGAGCAATTTCCCGCTGTTATTCGTTCAGATTATTTGAAAGAACAGTAAGTTCATTAACAACTCATATCCTACCGCCTATCTGCAATTATTGATTTATTTAAGTGGACGCTACTGATACTGAAAGTAATGACTCAAAGATTTGCGCAATAAATGCGATCGGGAAAGACTGGGTCTATCACATCGTTCTTATTTTTATTGGTGATTTAAGTAACCTTCTCGCGGCACATTAATCGGTTTATGCTGAGCAGAAGCTTTCTAGAAGACAGCAGTGCGTGATGCAGTCACGTGCGCAATAAGAGTAATGCAGTCACCTGCGCAATAAGAGTCGTTTGGGTTACAGCAAAAAGTTGCCGCTTATTCACCTTGTCGTCATGCGTCTTCTTGACTATTGCGCTGTTTCATCAATAGTGCACGTGTGAGGGTGAATCCTATGGGATGAGGAGCCCCCCCTTCCCCCATTTCAACTCACCGCAGTTCAGTGTAACCTGCTCTGTCCATGTAATTGGCTGGGTGCTTTTACACGGCGTGAAAGTCAGCTGTTAAATGTCTTCTTCCTGTCCTTCCCGGGAACCTATGTGCGCATGCTGTCGCGTTCAAAACTTTTTACAGCGCAAAATGTGCCTCAGATTGGTGAGCTGTATGAAGTCCATGCGTCATAATGCGGTTACCGGGGATCGGCGTTCTGCCGTCTTTTACTCTCCTGCTAATTTGTGACATAACAGTGTTCGGGTAATCGCAAGAAACGTATTCCCACACGGCAGATTTACGATTTTATCCCTGCGCACTCGATAACCCCAAGGTTAAGATTAATATATAGTGAAGAGGCTACCAGTGTGCCACTGCGTCAAATAGCGGTAGCAATCTGCTCAACTACTTGGACATCAACCTTGTTTTAATAACAAAATCACTAGGATAGAGGAATTGCATTTTCGCTATATGGCACCAGTAAACTGTCTGAATTATTTTAGACTTCATGGGGATACACGCAGAGTATCAGGATTGAGGCAGTCGTTTGCCTGAAGCAGACAATTTTTGCTTCATCATCCTGCCGTTACAGTGTCTCAAATCGCTTCTCAAGTGAAGATCCCCTCAGAACATGACGTGGTGGTATCATGACAGCGCATGTCGTATCATGACAACGCACGGAGGAAGACAACAAGAAAGTTCAGACACAATCTGAAATCACAGCCTCGCGCGGATAATTAATATCATTAACGGCGAAAATTAAGACGTTGCCGGATGAGACATTTAAATGCTAGGATCTGATTGCCAAAAAGCCAATGCGTCAAAAACGAATTACCACCAGTTTTCCGAGAATGCGAAAAAAACAATACAAATGTGGCGAATAAGAGAGTAAGAACGATAATCAGTGACTTGCAAAAATGAGCAGACGGAAAATAACGGGGACGTTCGTGTCTTGTCTGTTTTATTCCATCTCACTTTTACCACTGCGCGATGTGCCGGCCGGTATCTCTCATAACGTGCGTGAGCTCGCGCTGACGCAGTGCTGCCTCGTGGCCTTGTACCACACAGATGACAGCTGCTTGGCCTATGGTTTTTTTCTGCGTCACTTAGAGGCGTGGCCAGGCGAGTGGAAATTCCCTCTTACGGGCTGTGATAGGTAAACTGTTAGGATATGAAGCGAATATTCATGAAGAGCCTTGAAATAGATTATGTAATTGGGTAGAAATTACAGAAACTAAAATAGACGACATATGAAAGCTCCCACTTTCCGAATCATTCAAATCATTCACAAATATGTTAGAAATGTTATTAGACGAATGTCGCCTGCCAAAAAGAGTAATTGAGATATGGAGAAACCTGAAGAATATGAAAGGGAGAAACAAAGCCAAGGTGGTTTTACTGTACTTTTACTATACCGTTACAGCCAGTCGAACAGTAAAAAATAAATAAATTGGGATGTTGTGTGTAGTCGGTTTCACCTGAGGTGAAGGGGTGGGGGTGAGGTGGGCCATTAAATAATGCATCTTGTGCCTGTCTGAATACGAGCTACGGCGGCTGCACCCGCCGAACCAAAAACTCCGCTGTGTCAGGGAGGAAAAGAAAATCGCCCCCTACTGTTTGAGGTTAACATTTCGCCCAGCTCGTTATTTGGTTCGAATAGCTTGTGATGTTACAAAACGAAGCACAAGTGGATGCAAAGGTAGATGATTTTACAAGGTAGATGATTTCTGTCGTTTTTTTTTTAAACGCGTTGGAACAGTGTGTGCGGATGTGGGAGAGAGTTGTATGTGTTATCTGTAGATGAAAGAAGGATGTGTGTGTGTGTGAGTGTGTGTGTGAAAGGGGAGGAGGGGGCTGAGACTGAAACTATAGAGAGGCCTGAAGTAGGAGAGAGAGAAAGACAGAGAGAGAGAGAGAGAGAGAGAGAGAGAGAGAGAGAAAGGGAGGAATCATGTTCCTAGTGATCCACCTCAACATATCTCACATTTCCTAGGTTAGTATGTACTCAGCTGGATGGTTCTGTCCTCTCTGTGGGGGTGATAGAGTAGCCAGGAGTGGACAGGCTTCCTGCACCACAGGACTTCATTGTCAACCTTAATGTCCCTTTAACTTAATGGCTGACTATAGTTATATAGTTAGAATTCATAGTCAGAGTGGGTAGTGGTAATGACTATTTCTGAAAGACAAACTACAAGCTACAAATTATTATTAAAATTATAAACATGCTTTTAGGCTTCCAGTTCAGTGCCTGAAACCTGAATTTTAGACACTTTTTAGTCAGTTTACATATCAGTGCCTCATGGCATCTATGGTACTGAGACCCACGAGGATGATGGGAAAGCGTGTCACCCCATCATCAGGAAATAATGTAAAGCCCATATCAGTGTAGACTGTAATTAATCCTTTTGTGTGTCGGTTTGCAATGTTTCAAATGTGTTGTCATGAAGGAAGTCACTTTTCTTTACACTTTTTTTTGTTTCATGTATCTCTCATGTATTCACCTCTCAGGGTGACACCCTTCACCCCGGACCACACCCATACCACCCCCACCCTGGACCACACCCATACCACCCCCCACACCCAGAGCAACACCCATACCCCTCAACCAGGAGCAATATTCATAACTCTCCCACCTGAAGACCACACCCATCCCTCCCCTGGGATCAAACTTGTACTCCTCTGGGGTCACAAGTACACCCCCCACCCAAGGTCACATCCACACCCCTCACCCAGGGTCACCCACTCCACCCCCCACATGCGGTCAGAACCATACTCCTCACCTGGGGGGTCACACCCATACCCTTTTGCCCACAGGTAGTAGGTTCCTCCGATCATGGGTATTGTGATCAGAAGTTTGACGCATCCTATAATCACATTTAATAGATACTGAAGGTAAAAAAAAAAAATAGTTCTGCACTTTTGCCTTGACCTGAATTTAGCACAGAGGCGCTGGACACCAGACAGGGCGGCTCTCCAGATGAGGCCTGGGCGCATGTGTGTGCGTGCGGTGAACGTTTGGGTTCCCAAGATAGGATTACCCCCCCCCCTGTTCCCCCAAGGCTTTGATACGGGCCCCGAGGTTATCACAGCAGGGCAGAGATCAGCCCTGCGTCGTGATGGAGGCTAGCAAGCAGCCAGGGCTCCGGTTCCCTGCTCTGAACACCATTACTTATTCATACTGACTCCTCCACCCCCTCCTGAGATCAGCCATGGCTGAAAAGAAATACTAGGCTTTTTTTTTCACTCAGGAAAGCAGATCTCCCCTCTTTGCGCTTGCTGAGACCTCATAAGGTTTGGCAGAGGGGAGGCTGGCGAGACCGGCTGGCGAGACCGGCAGCCTCGACGAAGAGCAGCACAGCCCACAGGCCGTGAAGTTTTCTTTTTGGTTGTTGCTTTTTTTTTTAATCCAGATATACAGGGTGTCAGGTTTTCGCAGACAGGGAACACAGAGAGAAAGTGATCTGCACTCGTGCACATGCATGCATGTGACCCCATCTGTCAGAAGTACAAAGACTTTCCCTCCCACCTGAACACACATCACCGCAGAACAGTAACAATGACGCATTAAAAACGAATCAAGTGGAATTATTTTTGCTAACATACGTACATGACAACATGCATGCACACATAAAGAAGACCTCAGTTCTAGTAAAGCTACAAGGCTGCTGTAGCGATTGGGAAGGTATAGAGGGATAAGGCATTAAGAAAGATTTTAGCTTTAGGTTTGATTTCAATGAACATAAAGACGCACAGAGAGCCAGTGATGTTTGTGTGTGTGCACCAGTATGGCTCCGCCCCCTCCCCAATCAGGAACAAACACAGTGCACTTGTGTACAAGAGGCTTCCACACAGACTTTAGCTATAATATGCTTTGGCTGGATATATATATATATATATATATATATATATATATATATATAATATGCCCCTACATGTTATCTGTGCGCTAATCCTTCTGAATCGCTATCTACATGTTAGCATTATATTAGTCGTTCTGTACTGTAGTGATAATGTTGACCTGTTGAAGTGTTGAACTGACTTATAGAGTAATATACTGATTAATAATGTGAAAACGATGTTTTATACTCTCTACTCTCTGTACTCTGCACTCTATACTTACCTTTGCAGTGCAGAATAGTGAAGAATATCTCTTAAAGTTATTGAATATCGGGATTATTTTCAGAAGAGGTCATGTGATGACGCCTTGGATTCTTTGCTAGAAAGAAGAAAGTCATGGTTGGGTTGTCCGTTAACCACACCTGTAGCACTAGGACCTCGACACTCTCAGTGGAGCCGGTAGGAGAGTAACTCACTGAGAGAACATGCAATCACTAACGTGAAGAAAAGGGTTAATATTAGGGTTTACCCCAACCCCAACCCTAACCCTAACCCTAACCCCAACCCTAATCCTAACCCCAACCGCAACCCTCCATGGTCAGTCAGCAGAACGTGTGGAAACCAACAGAAACGAACAGGCTCAAAGGCACTGTAGAAAAAAGTCTAGCTGGGACAAATGTCTCCAAAACAGGACAAGAGCAGGAGGGTGACTTCACGTTCCTGATTGAGCTTATGGCAGGGCGTCTAAGACGAAGGCAAGAACACGAGAACAGGTTAGACACGAGAACAGACCATGTTCAGCTTCTTCACAACCACCCAGGTTGAAAGAGCCTCACACAACTACGTTGGACAGTGTGAAGCACTGAGAAAAGCTGAGAAAGAGCAGGGAGGATGTTTTGCAGACTCAGGCGTTTGCGTCCGGGTTGATCCGCCCCGGCGGCTGTGAGTTCAACGTTGGGTCAGGTGGCTAGAGCGGAAGGTAGAACGGTAGACGTCTGTGTACGTTAGAAGTGAATGTGGAGTGTTCTGCAAAACGTGAGAAGCTGAGAATGTGTTTTCATGCAGATCTGAGCCTTTGCACCTAGAGTGTCACTGTGTTATTTTTCATTTTAGTGTGTAAACAATCATAAAAAAAACTGCAAGTCACTGAGCATGCACATTTGACCAGTACATTAAAGTTTGCATGTGCGTGTGTGTGTGTGTGTGTGTGTGTGTGTGTGTGTGTGTGTGTGTATCCAGTCAGTCTGTAATTCCATCCTGAAGTCTCTGGTTCTTAACGACCAATTTCATCATGGGAAAACTTACTCACACAAAAAGCCAAGAATTGTCAAAGCCTACAGTGTTGTATAGAGGACACTGATGAAAAGGAGCTTTAAGGACTACCAAACACACACAACACCACACACACCACACACACCACACATGCTCTGCTCACATGTCACCAAACATCAATCCTTCCTGATCCCAAGTGCCCTGTCTTTGGTTGTCTGAGATCAAGAAATTGTCATTTAGACTACAATGTATTCTTCTGGGCTAATCTTCTGATAGATCAGGCATAATCTGCTGATGGACCAGGCGTAAACTGATCTCATATCCAATGGTACCAGTCTTACAGAGAGAAACAGAGTCCCACTCGTCCTCTCCTCTTACCTCTCCATCCTCCACACTGCAGTGCAGGTAACAGTGCAGTACCTGTGGTAGGCACACACGCAGTGCACGAGCACACGCACGGACACACGTGCACACACACGCAGCACACGTGCACATGTACACACATGCATGTTCACACACACACACACACACACATACAGATATTTTTGTCTCAGTCTCAGTAGATAGATAGATAGATAGTCAAAATTATAGTGAAGTACGCATGTATGTTTCCAGAACGTTTCTTCTGATCGAGGTCCTTCATCAGTTGTGTATATATGTACGTTCTGTATATACCTGCAGTGTTAGTCCTGTCTGTGTACTCAGCTGGTGGTTTGTGAAAGGCTGTGAAATTAGGAAGAGAGAGAGAGAGAGTGTGTGTGTGTGTGTGTGTGTGTGTGTGTGTGTGTATGTTTAAAGACTCATCAAAAAGGCATTGTTTCTTCAAAGCACTTTTGTTCTCAAGGTTTCATTGATGTAATCTTATACAGACATGCTTAGATCATGCACACCATGGAAAATTTGTTTTGCAAAATGCTTTGAACATCTGCTATGCCCAATGCATAAACAACAGCTCAACCTCTACGATCGCAGTGGTGTGAATGGCAAGTTCTTCAAATTTATACTGAAATATAAACCTTCATAAACCATCAGTTCTTTTCCCTTGAAGGCAGTCTAAGACGTCCAGATGTAGCTGATGATGTCCAGATGTAGCCAATGATGTGCAGACGTAGCTGATGATGTCCAGGTATAGCTAATGGGCTGGACATGTCTAGTTGAGGACAACGATTTGTAGATTGATTCATAATTAGTGTTTAATCAGAAGAGCATTACTATACTTCTATTTTGCTGTAGTTTATCATAATAAACTGCCTTCACTCATCTTTTAGTTTTTTTACTTCTCATAGGTTACATGTAAATGTAAATGAATTATTTAGCTTGGCAGTGTTAATGGTGATTGCCTGGCACATAACACCCATGATGTTATGACTCAGACGACCTTGTAGCTGAAGTACAGCGTGAACTACTAAAGAACTCAGTACACTACTAAATATATACTCAGTACACTACTAAAGTACTCACTACTAAATATATACCCAGAATTGCTAAAAATCTAAATATAATAAAGAAAACTTTTGGAAATCAAAATAATAATAATAATAATAATAATAATAATAATAATAATAATAATAGGGTTTGGGTTAGGGTTAGGGTTAGGGTTTGAGTTAGGGTTAACAAACTGACAAACAAATAGCAACCCCCCCTAAAAACCCTGAGGTTAATCTTTTGGATGTGGATGTAGATATTAGATTATTTCGTTACTGTTATCCACTAGTCAGTAGATCTAAGCTCAAAGACCTAAGCAGGTTACACAGAGGTAACCCTCAGCATCTCTCTTCAGTGAGGAGACGTTAATATTTGAGCAGACGTCCAGTACTCTCTTACACTCACACACACAGCCTTCTCATATATAGAGTGTCCTATGTGTGTGTGTGTGTGTCCAGTCAAAATTGGACAGGTGGGCATGCTGGTGAGAGCCATTAGGCGATAATGCCATCGCCGTCGGCAACAAGCACCCATGCTGACAGAGCAGCAGGTCAATATCTAATTACCATGCAGGAAGAAAAACGACCAAGGTTTGCTTCCTTCTCTCTTTCTCCATCTCTCCCTCGCTCTTGCACTCCTTCACCCTTTCTCTCTGTTCCCTCACTCATCGGGGTGGATAACTATGTCAGTCTGCACACAGTGTGTGTGTGTGTGTGTGTGTGTGTGTGTGTGGATGGGTTGGGTGTGAACAGGAGTGACTGTGGACTACAAATACAGGGAGAGACAGGCCAGATGATTTGAGCTTTTATATGGCAGAATTAGAAATGACTTTGATAAAGTCCAAATGAAACAAGTCTCAAGTCATGGTTGGTGTTGGAGAGTGTGGATTTGAATTGTTCTGTAGAAAAAACCTTCTATTCACAGTGCAGTGCACAATGCACTTCCATTAGTTAATATACAGCTGTATATCAACAGATTTGAACAGATTATGATATGACAAATTATGATTTAGATGAAAGATCAGGTCACACTTGAGGAACTCCTCAGGCAGAACTCCTCCTCAGGCAGAACTCCTCCTCAGGCAGAACTCCTCCTCAGGCAGAACTCCTCTCAGGCAGAACTCCTGTCAGCTCTGTGGAAGTGGAATAGAAGCACCACCTGGATGGAAGTTCTTAATTGATGCGATCAACACACGTGACCGGCACACGTGATTGGTGCATGTGATTGGTTGTTTGCTGACTGAGAACAGGTGTGCTTCTACTTGGCTTGAAAACCAGCATTCATATTCACATTGGCTCTCTGTAGTGTGAGGGAGGAGATGGAGAACGAAACAGTTCTCATCTATAAATATTCTCTTCTGCTTCATGCCCTTCACTGTTTTATAACATCTCTATCAGCCCTAAAGGACTATATATGAAAACACAACGTGTGAGAGGGGGATTTTTTTATTAGGTAAAATTCATCAGTGTAGCCTGGGTTCATGCCATGCAGCAGCCAGCAGGGGGTGCTACTGTTTTAGCTTGGGTATGTGTTCCAAGGAGGGTTTGTAGATCAGGACAACTCCATGGCGTCTCCCATCCTTGCGTTCTCATTTGAGTGGTTTCCTGGAAGGGATTTCGCCGTTGACTAAAATAGAACTCTGGGCTGCCACCGCACCTTGCCTGGAAAGCTCGATATCGATCAGACAACCCGATGAGGCTGAACTCGGTTTCCTGTTCAAACGGAGCCAGAGCCACTGAAACAGAGCCACTGATCCCCATAGGAGCCATTTTGGCTCTGTTCCCCAGAGAGGATGTGGTGGATCCAATCCTCTGACGGTCGGATAGAGTTACATATATGCAGTGCAGGAGGGCATGGGAGAGATGATCTCTCTATGTAGGAGATAAAGAGATGCTCTCTCTATGTAGGAGATAAAGAGATGATCTCTCTATGTAGGAGATAAAGAGATGATCTCTCTATGTAGGAGATAAAGAGATGATCTCTCTATGTAGGGGACAGAGATCCTGCCTCTCATTCTCAACTGAGACTAAACCCCAAATCTCATTTGTGGTTTTTGAAAAGCATTAATGATGTTTTAATAATGAACTTTTTATAGCCAAGATCCTTCTGTGGCATAAAAAGAGCTCACAGGCGCACGCGCGCGCACACACACACACACACACACACACACACAGAATAAAGATTAATGTGCTTTGATCCTTTGTCATGCATCTAGAGAAGCATACATCAATGATGTACTTTTAGCATTAGATTTAACTAACTTAACTAGTGTGTTTGTGTGTGTGCATGTGTTTTTGTGTTCATATATGTGTATACATGTGTATAAGTGTGTCTAGGTAGAAGTGTGTATTTCACTCTCAGTGTTTCAAGCTGTGATTAGAGACTGAAACACACCAGCAGCTCTAATCAGAAACTCTTTGATGCAGACAATTAGTGGTGTGAGTGTGTGTGTGTGAGAAATACAGCAAAGAGAGCAAGAGACAGTAAGTAAAATATTGTGTTGAAATGTTACAGTGTAGAGATTTGCATCTTTTACCATTTAGCATACTTTATATTATATTTATACATATGGTCATATTATATTTATACATATAGTTATATTATATTTATACATATGGTTATAGCTTTTCACCTCTATGAAACTTGTTCTGACTGAAAATTATGCTGCTTTGGCAATATGTAGTGGACTGATCCTGTATCTGTGGACTGATCTTGTATATGTGGACTGATCCTGTATATGTGGACTGATCCTGTATATGTGGACTGATCCTGTATATACAGGACAAAGACAAAGGATCTCCCAAGAAGAAGGGGGGAAAGGATCTGGATGACCTGAAGAAAGAAGTGCCTCTGGTGAGGACTCACACACACACACACTCACACACACATACACACATACACACACACTGTGTATACACCCTGACTGTGAGCGAATATTCGACTATCACACAAAGCTATTGACTAACAAAGAGTGTGAAAACAGCATAGCTCTCTGGGTTCCTTCTGGGTTCTTTCTGGGTTCTTTCTGGGTTCTTTCATGATGTTTCTCGTCACTCCCTCTTTCAGACGGAACATAAGATGTCAGTGGAAGAAGTATGCCGGAAATTCCAGACAGACATAGTTCAGGTTTGCGCTGCACACACGCACGCACACACACACACACACACACACACACACACACACACACACACATGCACACACGAGATCTAATGGAAAAAATATTGCTATTTGAATATACTTCAATACTTCAGTTCAAAGATTCAAAATGACCAATAGGTGTCACTGTAGAGCCACAGTTCAGACTTCTACAGGGTCATACAATGCACCAGTCCTATAACTTATGAATCCTAAAGCTTCCACATACACAGGAATAACTTATAAACAGAACACCAAATATATTTTAACTGACAGGGGTACTGCTGTTTACTTCTGCAGTCCAACTGAGACCATTTCTATTTTGCTTTAGGAATACTTGTCTAAAATGGAACTATTTCATCTATGACACACTGCATGTGAGCATCACATGAAAGCCTTATTTTCATTGGCTGCGTTTCTCACAGGGATTGACCAACGCCAAGGCTGCTGAGTTTCTGGCTCGTGATGGCCCCAACGCCCTGACTCCGCCCCCCACCACGCCCGAGTGGGTAAAGTTCTGCCGGCAGCTCTTCGGGGGCTTCTCCATCCTGCTGTGGATCGGAGCCATCCTCTGCTTCCTGGCTTATGCCATCCAGGCCGCCACCGAGGAAGAACCAGCCGGAGACAACGTCAGTATTCCGCATGAGTTGGACGCGTGCTTTGCATCCTGATGATCAAACCCAGTGCCGCTCGCCGAGACGCTGCAGAAACGTCCGGTGGCATGATAAGCTAATAGTCTGCTAACGCTGTGTCTGATCCCTCCTCAGCTGTACCTGGGAATTGTGCTGTCAGCTGTTGTCATCATTACTGGCTGCTTCTCCTACTTCCAAGAGGCTAAAAGCTCTAAGATCATGGAGTCCTTCAAGAACTTGGTTCCTCAGGTGCTGTTTTACTTATGATGAGTTCCACAGGGACTGGGAGGAGATGTGCATGTTGTGTGTGTGTGTGTGTGTGTGTGTGTGTGTAATGCTTTCTCTGTTCACAGCAAGCGTTGGTGATCCGCGAAGGAGAAAAAATGCAGATAAATGCAGAGGAAGTGGTAGGAGGTGACCTGGTGGAGGTGAAAGGAGGTGACAGAATTCCAGCTGATCTTCGCATCATCTCCGCCCACGGCTGCAAGGTACACTCACACACACACACACACACACAGATATACTGTACACACACACACACACACACACACACACACACAGATATACTGTACACATACACACACACACACACAGATATACTGTACACACACAAAGATATACTGTACACATACACACAGGTATACTGTACACACACATACACTTAGATATACTGTACACACACACTCACAAATATATTGTTCACACACAGATATATTGTACACATACAAACATGTGCATGCAAATCTGTGTTTTTATGTGTGGCATAAATATTACTATAGTAATAATTACAACTAATTATTACTACTAATAATAAATACTAAAATTAGGCATAAATATTACTGAAGAGCTGTACTCAAGGAGGTGTGAGTAACTGAGCCTTTTCTGTTCACAGGTTGATAACTCCTCTCTGACCGGCGAATCAGAGCCGCAGACGCGATCACCTGACTGCACCCACGACAACCCACTGGAAACCCGCAACATTGTTTTCTTCTCCACTAACTGTGTAGAAGGTACTGCCTCTTGTTTGATCACGCCCACTTGTTCATTCAATCTGATTGGTCAACGTAATTTTAAATGACTGAACAATACTTTGCTTCCATTCCTTGACTGACCCTTTCTGGCAGAAGTGTCCCTCTAAAAATCAATGTGCAATAATTGTTCCTCCTCTCCACTCTCTCTCTCTCTCTCTCTCTCTCTCTCTCTCTATATATATATATATTATTCTCTCTCTCTCACTCTTTCTCTCACTCTCTCTCTTGCTCACTCTCTTTCTCCCCCTCTCTCTGTTTCTCTCCATCTCTCACTCTTACTCTCTCTCTCTCTCCCAGGCACTGCCCGTGGCATCGTTATATGTACCGGTGATCGCACTGTGATGGGTCGCATCGCTACTCTGACCTCAGGACTGGAAACGGGCAAGACACCCATTGCCAAGGAGATCGAGCACTTCATCCACATCATCACGGGCGTGGCCGTCTTCCTGGGTATCACGTTCTTCATCCTGTCCATCGCCCTGGGCTACACCTGGCTAGAGGCTGTCATCTTCCTCATCGGCATCATCGTGGCCAATGTGCCTGAGGGGCTCCTGGCTACTGTAACCGTGAGCAACATGTGCTTCCTCTCTGACATGCACACACACACACACACAGACACACACACACCTACACACGCACACACACAGGAACCAACTGCAATAGTCTTTCTCCAGGTGTGTTTGACGCTGACGGCTAAGAGAATGGCGCGTAAGAACTGCCTGGTGAAGAACCTGGAAGCGGTGGAAACACTGGGCTCCACCTCAACCATCTGCTCCGACAAGACCGGCACTCTGACGCAGAACCGCATGACGGTCGCTCATATGTGGTTCGACAACCAGATCCACGAGGCCGACACCACAGAGGACCAGTCCGGTTAGTGACCTTCATCCATCTCCACTGCCAGCCATGACGACTCGGCAGCCTGCCACACGGCTGGGCAATAGAATGATAAATAGTTTTATCGCGAAATAGTTATTTGCCATGAATTTGGAATATTGTAGTCCATAATATTGATATCAAACCAAAATCTAGCCAAGGTGCATGAAAATGAGCTTTTAACACCTTCAGACTGCATCATGATTAGTAGATTATACACACGTAGATTTCCGTTTCCTATCTGTTGTGTTTTATTTTTTTCTATAGCTTTGATGGTACAAGAATGAGACCCAACCCATTAGCAGTAATGACAGATGTCCGATTTTGCAGGCCCTTTGAAGGGTTTCACAGTGGAGGGGTCATACCACATGCAGTACTACTTCCTAACCAGGGTCTCAACTTCCTTCCTCAGGTGCATCGTTTGACAAGTCCTCGGTCACATGGATGGCTCTGGCCCGGGTGGCGTCCCTGTGTAACAGGGCTGTGTTTAAGGCAGGACAAGACTCTCTACCAATCCTGAAGAGAGATGTGGCTGGCGATGCCTCTGAGTCAGCGCTCCTTAAATGCATCGAGCTGTCCTGTGGTTCCGTCAAACACATGAGAGAAAAGAACAAGAAAGTGGCTGAAATCCCATTCAACTCCACCAACAAATACCAGGTGAATTAGTGAATTCATTATTGAAATCATGTTGGTGATTCAGAGTTATGAGCAAACCTTTACTTACCTGAAGGTCATTCACATTATCACGTCAACCAGAAACACTTTGAGTGTCTTATGCAGATTAATAATTAGGTTATAAACAATGACATACTAGTGCAGTGGTATTTAGACAGAAACAAACATCTGGTGTAGTTTGCTGGTTAAAAATGCTCACAAGTGAAAAGGCACCAGCAAGTATAGATTTCACTGATTTCATGATTTCTCTGCTACTAGATTCCAATTCACTGTTGATCATGTTGTTGCCACCCACGTCTTGTGGAGCTAAATCCCTTTAACTGTGAAGGATAATGGCTGTGCATGTCGACTGGGTCCCTCACGTTCCTCCATCCTTGGGTTCATCTTTTCTCCAGCTGTCCGTCCACGAGACCGAAGACCCCAATGACAACCGCTACCTGCTGGTAATGAAGGGCGCGCCAGAGCGCATCCTGGACCGCTGCACCACCATCATGCTGCAGGGAAAGGAACAGCCCATGGACGAAGAGATGAAGGAGGCCTTCCAGAACGCCTACCTGGAACTGGGAGGCTTGGGAGAACGAGTGCTGGGTGAGAGACAGAAAGGGGGATGTGTATTATCATACTATAACCGTACTACAGTATTTCATCCATATCTAGCATTATAATCAGTTTGATATTTGGTCCATAAGCTGTCACTGTTGTTCTCAGGATTCTGTCATGTTCTGCTGCCCGAGGACCAGTACCCCAAAGGCTTCGCTTTCGACACAGATGACGTCAACTTCCAGACAGACAACCTGTGCTTCGTGGGTCTGATGTCCATGATCGACCCGCCCCGTGCCGCCGTGCCCGACGCTGTGGGAAAGTGCCGCTCGGCCGGCATCAAGGTGATCATGGTGACCGGTGACCACCCAATCACAGCCAAGGCCATCGCCAAGGGGGTGGGCATCATCTCTGAGGGCAACGAAACCGTGGAAGACATTGCTGCTCGTCTCAATATTCCCGTGAGCCAGGTCAACCCCAGGTAATGCGTCCCACCATGGGTGTGAGTCGGTACTCTCAAAGCACAAACGCATGCACAGTTTAACTGGAGCTCCTGGTGTGTGTGTGTGTGTGTGTGTGTTTCAGGGATGCTAAAGCATGTGTGATCCATGGCACAGAGCTGAAGGACATGTCTCAGGACCAAATCGATGAGATTCTACGCAACCACACGGAGATTGTCTTTGCCAGAACATCACCTCAACAAAAACTCATCATTGTAGAGGGCTGTCAGCGACAGGTACACACACACACACACACACACACACACACACACACACAAATACTCCCCAAATGTCAACATTTTCATGTGTTTGATTATGGTGGGATTATAATAAAGGGAACTTTGACTGTTTCTTCCACACTGTCCTCTCCATCTCTCTCTCTATCTCTCCATCTCTCTCTCTCTCAGGGGGCCATTGTGGCTGTAACCGGTGATGGTGTGAATGACTCCCCCGCCCTGAAGAAAGCTGACATCGGTGTTGCCATGGGGATTGCCGGATCCGACGTGTCCAAACAGGCTGCCGATATGATCCTGCTGGATGACAACTTTGCCTCCATCGTTACTGGCGTTGAAGAGGGTGAGCGGTGGAGAGGGGAGGAGATTGGAGGAGAGGGGAGGAGGAGAGGAAGGGAGAGGGGAGGAGATTGGAGGAGAAGGGAGGGGAGAGGAAGGGAGAGGGGAGGAGATTGGAGGAGAAGGGAGGGGAGAGGAAGGGAATGGAGGGGAGGGGATAAGAGGTCCTGAAACTCACCTGGTAGAGCAGGTAGAACAATGTGCTTAGCAACACCTTGTGAGTGATCCTCAGGGAATCCACACATTGCCATAGCTACAGATAAGGGCGACTGCCAAGGGCTGTTAATATAGTAAAGACAGGAGGCCTCACTGAGCCCTGTTCTCTCACACCCTCCCTGAAGGTCGCCTGATCTTTGACAACCTGAAGAAATCCATCGCCTACACACTGACCAGCAACATCCCAGAGATTACGCCCTTCCTCCTCTTCATCATCGTCAACATTCCCCTGCCCCTGGGCACCATTACCATCCTCTGCATCGATCTTGGCACAGACATGGTGAGATGCCCACATACACACATTCAGTTCAGTTTAGTTCAGGCTTGATACTGAGGCAAGGAAAAGCAAGTACCATTCACACACACACACACACACACACACACACACACACACACACACACACACACACACACACACACACACACACACTTCAAAGTGCTTAGAATAGTAGAATAAAATTAGGGTAAAAAAGCTGAAAAGTTACATAAAAAGTAGAAAATGTGATAATAAAAAAATAAAGTGCAATTCATTTAAATAGTAGGGAAAAATAATATATAAACTAAAAACTGTTAAAGATGAAGTAAAAACGATTTAGAAGGGAAATAATCATGAAACCAAATTAAATGAAATGAAAGTGATATGAACCTGAGTGAAAGCAGCTCTGCATGTCTGCCTGCAGGTCCCTGCCATCTCTTTGGCCTATGAAGCAGCTGAGAGTGACATTATGAAGAGACAACCCAGAAACCCCCTCAGGGACAAGCTGGTCAACGAGCGTCTCATCAGCATCGCCTACGGCCAGATCGGTCAGTTAAGCTCATGCACGTGCTCTCTCCCTCTCTCCCTCCCTCCCTCTCTCGCCTTCCCTCTCTCTCTCTCTCTCTCTCTCCCTCTCTGTCCCTCTCTCTTGCCCCTTCTCCCTCCCTCCCTCTCTCTCCCTTTCCCTCTCTCTTTCTCTCTGCCTTTTGCTCCATCTCTGTGTCGTTCTCTCCATCTCTCAGCCTCTCGCTCCCTCTCGCTCCCTATTGCTCCCTGGGTCACATGCCCACTGTCCTACACGTATCTCCTGACTGGGTCTCTATCTGCATGTAGGTATGATCCAAGCACTGGGAGGCTTTTTTAGCTACTTTGTCATCTTGGCGGAGAACGGTTTTCTCCCCTCTAAACTGGTGGGCATTCGGCTGTCCTGGGACGACCGAACTTGCAACGACCTAGAGGACAGCTATGGACAGGAATGGGTAAGTGTGTGTGTGTGTGTATGTGTGTGTGCGTGCAGCGAATGAATAGGCTTAAGAGGTTTACAATCCGTCTTGTCGTTGGCAGACCTATGAGCAGAGGAAGATCGTGGAGTTCACGTGTCACACGGCGTTCTTTGTCAGCATCGTGGTGGTACAGTGGGCCGATCTCATTATCTGCAAAACCAGACGCAACTCTGTGTTCCAGCAGGGCATGAGGTGTGTGTGTGTGTGTGTGTGTGTGTGTGTGGTTGTGTACATGTGTGTGTACGTGTGTGTGGGTACTGATGGTGAACCATGTGTATTGCCCTACAGAAACAAGATTCTGATCTTCGGACTGTTTGAAGAAACAGCCTTGGCTGCTTTCCTGTCTTACTGCCCAGGGATGGACGTAGCACTCAGGATGTACCCACTAAAGTGAGTCACACGTGCCTCACATCTAACCCCCACACAGAAACTCACACACACCCCTGACCCCCACACAGAAACTCACACACACCCCTGACCCCCACACAGAAACTCACACACACCCCTGACCCTCACACCTTCACCCTGACCCTCACACAGAAACTCACACCCCCCCCTGACCCTCACACAGAAACTCAGACTTCCCAGAGTGTGTGGAATTCAGTCTACATGTGCTGGGTGATGAAGTAGATTGAGTAAACACGAGTGCTCTTGTGCAGGCCTTCCTGGTGGTTCTGTGCGTTCCCATACAGTTTCCTAATCTTTGTGTACGACGAGACTCGAAAACTTCTCCTTCGCCGAAACCCTGGAGGTTTGTCTTTGTAACGCAACACACAAAACACACAGTAAAAATATCAGTGATTGGTATTTTAATTCACTGCATTCTGATGCTATTCTCTCTCTCTCACTCACTCTCTCTGTCCTCTGCAGGTTGGGTGGAAAAGGAGACGTACTATTGATTCACAGACTCCTTCTGTACTCTCTCCCCTACATCTCCCATCTTTCTCCTCCTCCGTATCCCTCTATGCCTGATCAATACGCACAGTCACGCCCCTTCTCTGCCCCTCCCCCCACCATCCTGACAGACAGCCGCTTACAGCCAATGCCGCGTCCGCCCCAAAGAGATAACCGCGAAGCTCCTCCCCCGCCCGCCTCTGGCTACCTCCGTGCCCCGCCCCCGCTGCCTTATAGTACTCCTTGCATGTCTTTTCATTTGGGTGTGGACATGAAGTCTCTGACATATTTACCAATGGCAGCTGCATAATCATTATGTAGATCTGAGTGGAGCTTTTGATGCTTTTAAGGAGAATATGTGTGTGTGTGTGTGTGTGCGTGTGTGTGTGTGTGTGTGCTCAGCTAACAAAGGACCAGTCCTCCACCCCTTCCCCACCTCTGCCTTTCTTACTCCTCTTCTCCCTCCTCCATCAGGCCTTTCTTACTCCTCTCCGCTCCACCCGCTCCACCCTTCCGCCTGTCCTCCAATCACACACGGGTACACAGATCACATGACTTGTGGCGGGATGCCACCGCCGGTAGGCTTTCCTTAATGCTCCCGCCACCTTCGCCTGGAAAACCTTCCTGGTCCCCCCCCACTCTTTTTCCTGTCCATATCGAACGTCGGGCCATTTCTGGCTCTCAGTGTCCAGTCATGTTACCAGAGGAGGAGTGCAGGCTGCTTGGAACTCAGTTCCAGCTTGGAGGCTGGAACAGATTCTGCTGTTTGTTTTGTTTAAATGATTTGTCAAAGATGGAGGGAGGCATAGAAGCTCTCTCTATATGAGAACGTGAACACGGCTTCATCCGTAGCACTCTCTCACTCACGCCCTCCGCCTCTCCCTCTCTCCCAGACTTTCTGTCTTCCGGTCTTCCTCTCTCCTCTTGCTCTGTTTTTGTGTTCTCTGCTGCTGTAACCGTTTCAAACACAACCTCAGAATTGTGTTTTAGAAAAATTAAACAGATATACAACATCACAGTAACACAGATTCACTCAAATAAATGATCACGTTAGAAGACAAAACGCCTAAAGAAACAGGACAAACCTCTTGCATGTCTGACTGTTGTGAGTGGAATAAACACTGATGCAAAACGATGTGGATAAAATATTATCAGGTATTTGATATTTACTTAGACTGACGTTTCAGGTTCTACTGCCATTTTGGTTCCAAACACATCTGGTTCTGCTTTTTTCCCCACACAAATGTTTGGTATTTTTAATTATTTAAAAAGCCAAACAAAACAAATACTATGTCATCGTTGCATTATGCCTGAGTGGACAACATTTCCTGAAGCAAAGTGATCATTTGTATCACACTGTTTTTCTTTATTAGATGACATACAGATGCTTAGCAAACCTCACGCTTGCTTTAATGACGCCTATGAAAGGACGCACAGGGTGTTTCATTAATGGTGACGACTGCAGTGAACCATGTGTGTAGCGTGTGGAGCCGCCCCAGGTCTTGTGCTGTGTGTGTATGATTGTATGTGTGTGTGTGTGTGTGTGTGTGTGTGTGTGTGTGTGTGTGTGTGTGTGGAAGACAGTGCGCTGTAGCTCAGCCTAAGGCTGCGTCCATCTCAGAGAGGAGTTGGGGATGAGACAAAACAGAAGAATAATCTCTACAGAAAGATGTAGAAACAAAATGTTTGAAAGCAATGAAACCAACACCAATAAAACATCTAGAACATTTAATACAACAAAATCTATGTGTCTTCATTTCCCTCTTTCCTGGTTCCTGTAGCTTCCTCTGCAGTCTACCGAGCCTCTAATAACTCCACATATAGATCACGATTTATTAAGCAGTCAACAATACTACAGCTACATGCCCAGTCAGCACGACTACAGAAGACGTACTGCAGTAAACAGCCTCCAAAGTCACATTGTAATAACTGTACATTGCACTTTAGAAAAACCTGCTGTGTGAGTGTTTCTGGAATGATATCGGTCAACTAAGCAAGAATATGAGAACATGGAATATGAGAACATGGAATATGAGAACTCATGGCTTTCTAAGCTGAGAGCTGGTTGAGGTTCTGTGTTAGAATGAGTCATTGTTGATATGCTGACAGAAACAGTTTTCACGGGATACTCTTACATCAGCACTGGGTCCTTACTTGAAAAGCAGGCAACCCAGCCCAAAGCGCACACACACACACACACACACACACATCCTGTACAAGTGCACTGCAATCAGCAGCAAGCCACCCCCAACCCGACCCCACCCCCCTCTCCAATGTAATGAAGTATCGACCGGCTGCCTTTTTTACCGCAGTATGGTGTAAAGCAAAAGGGAGAGCTTATTCTCCAAGGTCATTGCTATAGCAACGTATATATATGAATGAAACCGGTTGAAGGCACTCTGGTGTTGCACGGAACTGGTCCACGAGGTCAGTAAAGTCAGGGGAAGAGTTGAGACAAGACGGATTATGAACGACTGCAGGACACAGAGGACTTTAACTGTGGCTGCCTCTGTCTGCACTGCGGGGAATTCAAGGCCTTGATGATCTATGAAAGCTCACACACCTCCAGCTGTAACATCAAACACGGCACACAATCTTTTACAGGCTGTGGACTTTATTGCACTACCCATTTGATTAAAAAAAAAGACAAAGAATTATAATTTTTTTTTTTTTAAAAAAGCATTCAATGCTATTCAGGAAAGTAAAGAACGTAAAACACCGGCAATAAATGAATAACTGTACTTTGGTTTGTGACTTTGTGATGCGGCATCTTTGCGTTTAGCTAAATCAAGAAGCCTCACAACACGGTGACAACACTAGATTAGAGAAAACCACCACCACTGAGAGCAGAAGAAACAGTTCAGAAGAACACGACGACGATGACGATGATGAAGATGAGGACGACAGTAACAGGCACCCTGGATATTCTTCCCTTCTTCACACCGACACATTGCTTTTACTGATTTTCCCCTACGTATGAACATGCAACACTCAACTCTGTCTGTCTGTCTGTCTTCAGTAAGTCTGGCTTAAAGATGACAACAGCACACATTCAGCGTTTCACTATGTAACAGATGTGGGCAAATATCCACCAGATGCCAGTAAAGGCAGTTGTGGTCTAATGTGCTTATATGGTTCAGTTCGTCAAAGTCTGTCAGTCTGCATTCAAAGCTATTTGTATTTCACTCAGTGGTGAAGCCAGCATGTGATCAATGAAGCTGGTCTGTTAATGATGCAGACTGATCAGAGTGCAGGTATAAGTGTGTGTGTGTGTGTGTGTTTGCCTAGGAGTATCTGTGCCATATTAACAGTCTATCCATGTATACTGAGCAACACGATACTTTTATAAGTAATTTTATAAGAATTGGAGAAGAGCGTGGACAGTAACTGTTCGTATCGATAGATGCTTTTTTAAATAAGTGGTAAAAAGGCAAAAGGTCAAAGACCAGAGGTTAAACAGGCTCCATCAGTAGCTCCTCCATGTCTGAAGACTCCAGCTCACGGAAGGCAGCGTGAGTGCCAATCACTGCCAGTGTAGCTCCTGGGTGAAACAGGACACAACCAATCAGAAAGCACAAACATGCAGAAAGAGATAAAGCAACTTCATTTATTTCAATTCAGTGCAACTGAATTCATAAAAACTGCGTTATGAAATTGTCTGCAGATTGCAGACAGAGAGACCACAGTACCCACTGATACACAGGAGATAGCAGATGAACCTTTTAACATGGATATGTTGAGGAGATATGAGTGAAGCACAGGCCACTTACCCAGGACCCAGAAAACAGCTGTTCCAGCCCCTGCCAGCCAGAACACAGGTAAAGACACTGCACCAGCCAGTCCCAACTGGTGACCCTGGGTCATCTCACGCCCTGGGGAAGAGAAGAGCGGGTGAGACTGGCTTACTTCAGCCAGCGCAATATCAGCACTTGTGATATCAGCATCAGGGTGTCATTTGACCACACTGGCCTGCACACACATGCAGATACTCACCGAAAATGACCAGCTTGGACTCCATGGACTTCAGGTGGATGATATAAAAGGCACCAACAAAAACAGCTAAAGCAATGAGCAGCATGGGCGAGCTGATACTGCAGGAGACAAACAGAGGCAGTCAGAGTCTGCACTCCTCACTAAAACATGCAGCCTTGGCCACGGTACCACAGGAGCTAGGCAGAAGAGAAGCTCTCACAGGCCCCACAGGCTCTCAAGGGCCTCACAGGCTCTCACACGCCCCATAGGTTCTCCCAGGCGGATGGAGTCACAGGAAGAGTAAGAGTTCTTAGTTCTGTAAAGCTGGTATATGGTAGTCTAAGAGGTGACTGCTTTATTTAGCCATCATTGTTGCACACTGTTCTGAGTGGGTGTCAGACCGTGCAAGAATACATAACAGTATCTAAGCATACACAGGGAGTGATCTAAGAACAGGAAACAGCCCTTACAAACCCTGAAAACAGAACCTTGACAAGCCCCAAGCCCTCAAAGTCTAGCAGCACTCCCAACGAGGTGTGATGCTCCAAGCAAGGGCGGTTCTCACATGCAGTAAAGGATGAGCCCCAGAAAGATGAAGGTGTAGTTGCTGTGGTACGTGTCCAGGTTGCGCACCACGCGCTGACACAGCTCGCCAAAGTTCTTCGGCTTGGAGAACTTGCGCTGGTCGACGAAGCCGGCCCACGGCCTGATGGATTTACGCCGCCGGTCCAGCCAGTCCTTCATCGCGCTCCCGGAGAAACCTTTGGGCAGCATCCTGAGAGATCGGGGAGTGGAAGAGGACAAATCACAATGCATTTCCTGTTCATATAAAACGCTGGGAAACAACGAAACATTAAAGATGAAGTCCTTCCTATCTAACAGCCACCTGACGTAATGTGTCAATTTGCTGATGATGTATTTTGTTAAAAAAAAAAAATGTCATTTTTGTCATTTGCTCAGCTGCAAGACAATTTTTGATAAAGTCAATCACTGACTGTAGTAGCTCGTGTTAGTAAAACTGTTCCTTTACACTTTTCCTATGGGGGAAATGTGCTAAGACTATGAACACTGCATCAAAATTTCGTATAAAATAACGGCACCCACTGAAGACGATTAAAGAGTGCTGATGCAAATAACCAATCCCAATTTGGGGTGAACGCTTTGGCTGACCAGACGGAGCTCCACGCGAGGCTACGTACCTCGTAACTATTCCTGCTGCGGGAAGCTCCTCTGCATCACTGCTGAATGGGTCGCTCGCCTTCGGATCCATTTTTAAAAAGCTAATTGCACACAAAAATTTGTTGGGGCCCTTCAAAACGCAAGGCTAACATACCCAAGTTATATACAAACCCGTTAATAAAGGGTATTTATATATAGTATCCATAGCAAACATTGGCCAAATAAGTAATATACCTGGGTTAAATAAACCAAAATGAAGCTCGAGCGAATAAAAATATCGACGTCATTAAGTTTCCACCCCTTCATGACAAAAAAACACAATAAATTTCGCATCGCATCGCCAGCTCATCACTCAAGTTGAATAGGTTGAATAGACTACATAAAAAGACACACAAAAGATGACTAACTAGTTAATGTAACTAAGCTTTAAACTAACAACGCATAATCAATTAAGACTAAAACGTAATCGTACAATACACCGAAGTCGAACTTTTGCATTGTTCGTTATTATACTGCTATCTACAAAATTAAGGTTGGACATGTCAGTAGTAAACACATCGACATGTGTAACAGTGAACCATCGTAGTGGTAAATGTACTCTGAAAAACAACAAAACTGTAACTTGTTACTGTAACCTACCTCTCGTCTGTTTTCGCTGTAGTGAATGGCGGATATGATGTGGAGGGTTTACGGTTCTTCTACTACCTTCAGTGAGGTTTCTATCGGTGTTCATGTGTAATGTCACCCCCTAGTGATATAAAATAAAACGATGATGTTGAGAAGGAACTAAGTTTGAAGATTATTCTCGATGTTTAAAAATGCATAATACGTTAATAAATAATAAAAGGTGAACAAAACCGGTGACATTACATCTGATTTATATTAATAACAATCGTCCACTGAACCTTCCCAGTATGGCAACTTTTAATGGTCATGAAACGGGTGCAAAGGTGTATCGATTGGTGGTTTTGCGTTGTCATTGTGTACGTCCACTACCCACTGTAGCTAGGGAACTGTGGCTGTCGTCTTACTTTGTAAGTGGCAAAAAACCGCATAAATTACGTCTAACAAAAACACAGAGTGACTTTATTTGATATTGTTAGCTACCTAACGAGGAGGTAAACACTTATTTATGATCATTTATTTGTCTTGCGCTTTGTTAGAGTGCAGTTTTACTAGCTATCATTACCAACGGTATAACGAGACCGATGCGTCAGTTGTTAGGTAACCGAATTAGCATAACAAGGTTAACTAGCGAGCTAGGTGTCTGTGTAACGTCAACCAGTTAGCTGGCTAGCTATCAAACCGCCTTTACTAACGAAGCAAAAACGTTTTACAATTACGGTTTTAATTTAGCTATATATTTCTTATCTCACTGGTCACATTAATTATTCAGTATTATTTCGAAGGGTGTTTTGGCGAGACCATTCGAAACTGTTGGATGTATTAGCGACCTTGCTAGCTATTCGCTGTAAGGTCAGTGCTGTTGTGAAGAATACATTTTCGAGGAAACAAGTTCCATCAAAGACGTCTCGCCAGCTAGAACACTGTTTATCTGGAGAGGTAACTTGTAAACACAGCTAGAACACTGTTTATCTAGAGAGGTAACTAGTAAACACAGCTAGAACACTTTATCTAGAGAGGTAACTAGTAAACACAGCTAGAACACTTTATCTAGAGAGGTAACTAGTAAACACAGCTAGAACACTTTATCTAGAGAGGTAACTAGTAAAAAACACAGCTAAAACAGTAATTATCTAGCGGGGTAACTAGTAAACACAGCTAGAACACTTTATCTAGAGAGGTAACTAGTAAACCCAACTAGAACACTTTAGAGAGGTAACTAGTAAAAACACAGCTAAAACAGTAATTATCTAGCGGGGTAACTAGTAAACACAGCTAGAACACTGTTTATCTAGCGGGGTAACTAATAAACACAAACAGCTGAGCAGAACACAGTCTTAGGGCTTTCTGAAATCTAAAGAAAATGTTCCAATAACTTATAAATGAATTTCATCCCTGTGTGTTGCCATATTTTTTATGCGTATTAAAGTGTTTTTCATATTTGAAACGTGACATTACGTCATATGTACACGTGATGTTATGATGTCGCTAGATTAGCTGGCTAACATCGCATTGTCAGTGCGGCAGGGTGTGTGTTTATGTAGCCCTTTTATACTACTGATTTTGGAACTGGATGGTATGTATATAGAGTATTACTGTTTTGTTGAGGTCTTTAGATTTGTCGTTACTACCATTATATTTAGTTTAGCTAAAAACAAAACAATAATATCGTGTGGTTGCTTCGAGTACTCAGCTAACGTAGCTAGCTGTCCTACATGATCTAGCATGGTTAAAAAGACAGTTGCGTAGTTTATAGATGCTGTGATATAGATGCTATATAGATGTGTATAGATGCTATATATGTAACCACATACCACATTTCTCATTTATTATTTACGCTAAGACATTGCGCGTTCCTCTTCCAGAAACGTTTGTCCCTGGCAGAAGATTATGGCATCAGTCCGCTGCCCGAGGTTCTCTCTGCATTGGGAGGAAACTGAGTGCTTGAGCTACTATGACATGCTGTCTCTTCACGAAGTGTTTGAAATTGTTGGCTCCCAGTTGACAGAGACTGATGTTGAAGTCCTGTCTTTTCTTCTCGACGAAACATATCCTGGCAAGCACCCTCTTGATCCAGAGGGATGGACTGAGGACGTTTCACCAGACCCTTCCTTGCCCCCGAATCCCCTGTGCCCACGGATCTTGGAAGCTTGGCGTCGAGTATGTCCTCAGACTGACTTATGCCCCACTGCCAACCAGCACAGACCAAAAAGTGGAGTTGAGATGTTGCTTGAATTGGAGAGACGAGGCTTTTTGAACGAAGGAAACCTGGAACCTTTGTTACAGCTTCTTAGAATTCTTACACGTCATGACCTCTTGCCTTTTGTGTCCAGCAAAAAAAGAAGAACAGGTGAGGAGTAGAACAGATGTCCTGCACGTTGGGATATCATTTATAGTACAGTAAGCATTACGTGTGATGGGCTCTTCGTTACTGTTTTAAGGTGCACAGTTTGTGATTATTGTGGTTTATACAAAATTCTTTTATAGTGTCACCTGAAAGAGAACCTATGAACTATGGAGATGTGGAAAGCAGAGAACAAACACACTCGAGTTTACACACAGACCCAACACCTCTGGAAAACACACATACGTCTCAGTGGAGGGCAGGTGAGTGGAGATGGGTATTTAAATATGTACCCTTTTATTTTCTTTATTTTGAGACAGTTTGAGGATTGTATGAAATGGTCACGTGTTGTGTGTTTCTGCCAATCAGCTGTTGGCTCAGCTGGTCCAGCAACTGCCCCCTCCAGGAGAAAACGGGGGAGAGGGCGTAGCCGAATGAGAGGGTGTGGTCGGACAAGAGGGCATGGCTGGACAAGAAAGGCCAGAGAGACAGAAATTCTACCTCAGCCTCCCCCTAATAAAGTGACCTGCGGTAAGACCACTCTGTCTTCACCTTTCTCTATTTCTGTCTCTAACATTACCTGAACCTTTCTGTTGTGTTTCTCTAAATAGGCTCTCCCCAGTATTTTTCTCTTGGTCTCTCTCTACATCCTCTCATCTGTATATTTCCATAGTTCAAATTCAGCCGTTTGTCATTACTCATTTCTGGTCTAATAATGTTTCAAGCAGATCTGTAAGCCTCTTAAACAACCTCTCTAGATGTAAATGTCATGGTCATGCCATTTACATGCTTATCATTTCACCTTGCAGAATGCCCTGCAGTCTGCACTCGTGTTGGTCTTTGTGTGTCAGTCGTCTCTTCTCTCTTGCCACTTAACCTAGCAAAAAAAATCTAAGTGCTTCTTCCACTAGCAACAGTACTATGGAGTCTATTAGGGCTGGGACATGATACCTCTACAGTCTGTACAGACCATACAGGCTCTACATAAATCCTCCAAATGCAATGTGGATGTTTCTCAATGGGTTCGTCATGTTGAAAGCGATTACACATTGAACGGGGGTGGGTGGCTGTTACTGTGTTCAGATGATTGTGTTTGAAATGTTAGAATAGACTAAATAAAAATCATATTCAATAAAGTTGGTTCATTCTA
>JAOYMR010000007.1:2378101-2389603 GCA_025802075.1 Tenebrosternarchus preto | reverse complement strand
ATATTATAACTCACCAGTGTCAAATTTCATTATATTTTAGGGTTTTTAGGGCTTTTAGTTTGTTTTTAGGTTTCGAGTTAGGGCTTTTAATTTGTTTTTAGGTTCTGAGTTTTGACAGTGCATGGTCAAACTGAGTGGATTTGTGCGCTTATGATCAGAATGAAATACCTGAGGGCTCTGCATGCTTGATTCTTGCATCCCTGCACTGTGTACATGTGAATGCAGCTGCAGACTCCAGGAAGTTTCTTGATTGTGAACTGTTATCTGGGTTGAGTCTGAGTTCATAACACACGTAAGGTTTGTATCTCTTAGTGGACCTTTAGTTAGTTTACTATCCCAAGATGACTCCTATCCCATGTTACATATTCACCTCAATGTCTGTAATTAGATGCCGTTGGTGTAGTTTAATGCTTAGGTTTTGCCTTTGCCTCTACAATTGTGTGTGTGTGTGTGTGTGTGTTTTGTGTTTGTTTATTGTGGGTTTCTTGCCTCCTTTCCATTTCTGTGGTTCTTGTCATGGTAGAACTTGGAGCCCTACAGCAGTGAGACTCCCTCATTCTGCAAGGTTCCATCACACTCTTCCTCTACTGCTGCTTCATTGTCTCTTCTTCCACTCTTTCTTTCCTCTTTTCCTAATACTGACATGTTAAAATGAACTGAAGTTTCTTTGAAGACATGGCCTCCTTCCTTACACTGCTTTAGTGTAGAGCATAACTCTCTGCTTACCTCGAACCAAACCCTCCGAAACCCATTGACCACTGTCAGTGCTAATGCCTGCTGGAGCACAATGCATAAGTACTCGCCAACCCTGTCCTATCATTCCCTCACTAGACCAATATCGATCAGGTGATCAAACCCTCTTAAATATCAATGGATTTGGAGCAATTTTGGGTTACTCATGAAATTATGCATATATGTAACTCTTTTGTTTTTCCTCACTGTGTTATTGCAGGGTATTGTGCAGCTTTTGTGTTTTCAAAGGATATCACTGTTTTTTTTCATTGCTTTTTGTCATGCTGCACTCTCCCTTGATCATAATGCTTTTAAAGTTTTAGGGTTTTTTCGGGAACAGCTGTGACCGTTTTGCCTGTCTTCATCCTGCAAATTTTTCTCGAAGAATTCCGCTATTTTAGTTTTGTAATACCCAGTATCATAGTCATAGCTCTCAAATTTTTTAGTTCCATTGAGTCAGTTTTCAAATAAATTCGAATTTAAAGTAGTTAGTTTCTGCAATGGAAGTTTGAATAAAAAACAAAGCAGCCATACTTGTGTTGTAGATGACCAGTTGTGAATCCTGGTGTCTACTACATACTGCAAAGCATAGCAAGACAGGTCTACTTCATCAGTGTAGATGTTTTGGCTTTTATAGAAGTATAGCTTAACTACAGTACAAGCTACATGGTAAAAGTAGCTTAACTTAGGATGTGGATCCATGAATGGTGAAACTTCTGTGGACAAAATTTAAGAATATTTAATGGTGGGGCTTACCTTGGAAAACAGATACTTTGCTACCCAGGCAAAAAAAACAGTTTAACTGCTTGCAAGTTACTTGATTGAGAAGATACAATGCTGGCAACTGGCTTATGGAAACTGCATTTAGTATATAGCTTTATAACCTGAAGTCACATTTCCACCTGGTTTCTGCCAAATTGTCAAATCAGGCATTCTTCCCCCCCCCCAAAACAATGCTTAAAAATTAAATAGGTAAAATTCCCTTTGAATTTTGTTGAATAAAAGTTGCTCTAAAAGGGACTGAACACAAAAATGTCTTTTGCTATAACCCCCCCCCCCCCCCCAAACAAACAACAATAAAACTCACATTCACTAAAATATGCTCCTCTGAAAGCAGGCTGTCTTGTGCTTCATATTTCTCATTTCCTATGTAATCCAAACCTTTTTTTTCTCCACAGACATAATAGTTTGGGCACACTTGCCCAGAAGAAATATTTATATGTATTAATACACAAGTAAATGTTTCTCATTTGGAAAAAAAGCAAAGCTCCTTTTTATAAAATGTATATGTTCTTTAAACAATGTCATCTGCTCCAGGATCTCCAAAGGCTGAAACGTGTTGGTTAACATGTTGCTTATAAACTAATAGCTCTTCAAACGATCACTGTTTAAGCTACGCCCCCCTGTGAGGATTGCTCATGATCATGATCTTGAAAATGGAAAATGCTGTCTGCTTTGTTGACTCCACATTTGATCCCAGCAGGTTGACTCAGGAATGGGTAGAGAGTGCACGAGAATGGATAGAGAGCATTTGCACAGCACTACAGAGCGTGCGCTGCCTTCTCTGTGCAGTCGTACAGAGCCGAACGCGTGCTTTCTCGCTCGCTCTCTCCTTCATGAGTCCTGGTCCATGTCTAAGGTAAAGAGTTTACCGTCCTCCCTCAAGCTATGAGGAGGGGTGCTCAATGTTAAAGATACCAGTGTTCCATTTTAAAAGGTCCTCTTCTTCAAACCTTGCACCCCAAAATTCTGTAGTGAATTTATTATAGACTTGGGGAAGCTACTGGTACAGAATTCTGAAGAAGTTGTTGGCCTCAGAGTTTCACAGAACTGACTCAAAAAATTTTTTAATTCATCAGTGTTCTACAAGTACATCTGTGGAAAATGTTCTAAAATGTTTCAGGCCAAACTTATTTGTAAAAAAAAAAAACCTCTTCCTGACCCATCATTCCAGGTGAAAACAAAAAGCACCTCTATCCACTATGTTCAAATGTTCTCAGATCCACTTTAGAAGGTAGCCCAACCTTTTTAAGTTCTGACAGCCATTTTCTCTCTTCACATCCCACTCACAATGGTGTCTGGCTGTACTGAGAAACCTCACGTTTTTGTCTGTGAGCAGTTCTGAGGAAAATGACCCAACAGAAGCTTTTAGTTAAATATAGACCTCTAGTGTCATTGGAAATATCATTGGAGAGAATGTTAATTACATTTATTTTCACTCGTATGCAGTTGATTGTTTTTGAAATTGCCTGCATTGTGCTTGACCCCAACAAAGGAAGAAGCTTCTGGAAAACGTTCATCCCAAACTCTGCTTGTCTCTTTCTCTCTTTCTCTCCTTTTGTGTCCACAGTTGAAAAACAGACTGACTCAAGTGTCAGGGACAAAACAAGTTGGCCATCCTCACATACTAAGAGAGGGAGAGAGCGAACTTAAAGAACGAGATTAAAATGGCCGATACTGGCTGCTCTCATTCTCTCTCCTTCCATCTGGGTTTGTTGCTCAGCAGAAAAGAGGGATGGAAATAGTGTCGAAGCTCTTCGCATGGAGCAGCTCCTCATATAATGGTGCCTAAAGGTTGTGCCTTATTGGAAAAATGAATTTGGCTCCTTTCTTTTCCTTTTTTGTTTGTTTTTTTTTTTTGTAATTAATGAAAAAAAACAATTAAAAGTAGATTTTTTTCCCCCCATCGTGCCTTAATGTAATTTTGCTGCAATGATGCTATGTGAAATGCTAAAATTGCCTCCTGTCCATTTCTTTGTAAAGAGTAGACAAACCATTATAAAGGAAAAGCCTCGTTTTGTCTTGTGATTTATGCTGGTTCCACTCTAGACAAAGTGCTGAAACAGAAGCAGTGTTCTTTATTTAAAAGAGTGAAGAAAGACACTGTTGTGCCTGCATGACGATATCCGAGGTAAAGGAAAGCGCTGTGTGCATGTACACTGTTAATGAAAGCACTGTTAATTTAACCTTTTTTGGAGAACCTTATGAGAAAAAAAAGTCTTTATTTTGGTTTCTAGTTTGTTGTGTACAAACCTACATTGGAGTGTAACATGTCTGGGGAAAAATATTGAGGAAACCAATATATAAACAGATTAAAGTTGAAACCGTTCGTACTCAATATTGCCAAACTTCATATTAAGTGATATGGACCAGAACCAACAAGATTATGGTTATAAAATCCTTGGGGTCAAGAACGACATGTACAGTTTGCACTGTTTACAGAACAGCTGTAGTCTTGATCCCTTTTTATAATGATTAAACTCTCATGCTGCCTGATTTTGTCCTGCAGAATTTCCAGTTTCATTTTGTGTATCATTTTGGTCCTTAATATTTTGTACATGTACATTTTACAAGAAAGACCATATATGCAGTTAGAGTTGGGTGATTTAATAATCACCTGTGGTAATGGTCTTAATGTCAATGCTTAATTTTCATATTGGTTGCAGTAAAATCACTTGAAACATAAATGCTGTTATCCAAATATCTGATTCTGCTTCATTGTAGATTTTGAAATTACTTCAATTTTGAGAAACCTCCAATTTGAAATCTTCAGAATCTAAGGGAATTTTAGTTTAGTTGTTGTTCTCCTGAACTCCTGAAATACTAAGGAACGCTAAAGCCTCTGTCCCCTAGTTTTCTCAAATATTCTTTACAGAATGAATCTTTACACTAACAATTACACTCAGGTTCTTCCTCCCATGGTGCTGTTCGCCCCCACAGTAATGTTCCTATTTTAAGCCTAGAAACCCAAACAAGTGGGAGTTTGGGGGTGGGAGTTACGAGGGTTGAGTTTTGGTTGTGGGAACGTTGGATTTGTGTTGCAGCAATATTCTGAAGATCGATGGCTTCTGCTTCTGACATGAAATGACATGAAAGGAAATGACATCACTGCGAAGCTCTGGTTCAGTATGTATCCTCCAATCGTATCTTACCGTCTCTGTGCCCTGTGCTGTTGCATGACATCAGTTCCTCCTCCTGTTCTCAAAACCACAGTGTGGTCCAGTCAGCCTTTATTATTATTCCTTATTGCTTTTGACCTCTGCTCTCTCAAAAGACCAAAAGACCAAATCTGCTCATTGCCAGCCCAACTTGGAACAACTGAAAGACATTTATTTTAGGACTGAGATCATGGTCATATATCACCGTGTTTAAACATGAAAATATCCTTCAGTACTGAATTTTCCAAAAATGTCTTCTGCTGATAGATTTTCAGCCCTCGCTCAAAGCTGAAACACCCATGGTGAAGCTTGACTCCAACAGGAACCCTGTTCCCATAACACAGCACTTAATTGAGACAGTCGTACATTTTATATAATTGAAATCACCAGCATACAAGCAGGAGAATTTTTTGAAAGTGCTGGAAGTGACTTGGCATTCAAGTTTTTGTGAGCTGGATTTAAATGTGTCCTCAAGAAAAGCCACCATGTTGGGTTATATTTGCTCTGTTGAATACGCCCATCCATCTATTCAGGCAAAGTGTCACTTCAATGAATGGTCTTCTGCAAGATCCATTTGCTCAAGATCACATCCCTACAATTTGTGAAGCTTAATGCATTTCCCCCTTTCTGACTGTCTGTGCTCTTAGAACTGAAATTGTTATTCTCCTGTTTTGACTTGGTTCTGAAAGCGTTAATGAACATTCAAGTGTGCCCTCATGCGGGTCAGTCGAATGTTCCTTAATTTGAGTTTTGATTCTCAGTCCTCATCAGTCTGTTGCTGTTGAGCTTGGAATGCTTGGTGCCCCCTGCTGCTCATTGAAAGAACTACTCTGAGCAGACCAAACAAAAACTTGACGAGGCTTTTTATATTGTACTAAGCCCTGTACCCTGCGCACGCTGAAACACCCTCTATTATTCTGAAAGAGCTTCCTAGACCTCTTAAAACAAAATAACCTAGTAGCCAAAAAAGTGTTTGTTGACGTGCTCAGTCAGTTTGCTAAATAACAAAGGTTTCTCTCTCATTTCTCCACCTTTTATCCCTTTTTTCCAATTTCACCTTGCTTCATCCCTATGTTCTCATGCCTCTCCTTTAAACATCACGGTTTTTTGATGAATCTCATTCCTTTATTTATCCTACTACTCTCCTTCCCTGCCTGCTTTCCCTGCTCGTTCCGTAACCCTGCATCTGAATCTCTCCATCTGTCTACTGCCACCTCTTTTTCTCCCATCTCTTTCTCTCTCTTTCTCCCACCCATCTCACCTTCCTTTCCTCCAATCCTCCTGCGACCCCCTCCCCCCCCCCTCCCCCTTTTTCCTGTCTACGTCGCAGACATTCGGCTGCGCGTGAGAGCGGAGTACTCTGAGCACGAGTCCGCCCTGCGCGGGCGCGTCTCCTCGGACAAACAGCAACCGCTCGAGCGCCAGTTCGAGCTGTTCAGCCGCGCCACCCTGCTGCTGCGCGCCCGTGACCTCGGCTCCATCGTCTGCGACATCAAGTTCTCCGAGCTGGCCAACCTGGACGCCTTCTGGGCCGACTACCTGAGCGGAGCCCTGCTCGAGGCGCTCAAGGGCGTGTTCATCACGGACTCTCTGAAGAGAGCGGCCGGGCAGGACGGCATACGGCTACTGGTCAGCGTGGACCAGGATGACTACGAGGAGGGACGTCGGCTTCTGCTCAGCCAACAGGAGGCTGGCAGAGGGTGCGGCAGTATGTGGAGGTGGGTTAACGTTCTTCCCTGAGGTAATTTCGGATAAAGGGAACCTCACGTGGTCACCAGTCAGTGGTTGTTTTCGTAAGTGATGCAAAGACTATTCTTGTGTGAGAATATTGTATAATAATGTGCTTTGGTTCATAGAAAGATTTTATTGTATGTTTATTTACTGAGCTCTTGTCTTGAGTTTGACTAAATTTGCTAATGCTGATGATGTGACAATAATCAGAAAATGTAATGTAGTGCCACAAGGGGGCAGCAGAAAACCTCAAGTTTTCCCCTTTTGAGTTAGGTGGCCAGTCACTTTGGGGCCGGTTTTCCAAACTTACACCTGTACATGAAGTACAGGAATCAGAATTTAGTTTCTAGGCTACTTTCAGTCTATTTTTAGAAAAAAAGGAAATTGCTCTTTTGGTTATTCACATTTTCTAATCTAATCTTAATTAGCCAGAGAGCAGAGCTCATTAAATGTTCTTCCTAAATGCTTGGCCATAATTTCCCAAGATGCCACTGTGTATGCTAATTTCATTCTCTTATTATAATCCTCACCAGGTCCTGAGAAAAGTCATGGACGCCAAGATGAGGAAAATATTCCCCTGAGTTATGATGGTGGCAATATAAAGGGAGGAGCTGTGCAGAGATTCAGTAGAGCGGTTTGGATTTACGTTTGACTGAAATGAAAACAGACACTTTACCAAACAGAGATCGCTAGCTGAAGGAGCCGCTCATGCAGTTTGCATTTTTTTGTGAGGCCGAGGTGTTGCTGACACCGGTCAGAACGAGTGCACACATGACAGCCCCACACAAACTTTTACCTAAGCTAGATACAGCTTCCTGTGGCACCAGTAATTTGTGCATTACAGTATGATAATTGCCCTTCTGTTTATTTTGATTGTGGAGTTGAGTTTTATGTTGAACTGTTTAAGGGAGGGTGGGTGAACATTGTCCTTTATGTGAACTTTGCTGTAGATCAGTACATAATGGCAAGAAGTAAGATGAGCTTAAGGAACGTGACTTGTATTCTGAAGAAACACAGGTTGTACCCCTAAAAGTCCAAGGGACCCCACACTCATACCTAAAACTATTGAATGCTGCCACCAATATTATCAAAACATACCCAGATATCCCAGCACGGTTGTGGTGTCTGTTCTCTACAAGCTGGAGAATACATTTGAGCATAAAGTGGCCTTGGCTCAACCGTTAGATAATGAAAGACCACGCGTAGTTTAACGTAACTAACGTACACCAGCGTCCTGAGGCCCCGAATCCAGAATGACCCGGCGCCATGTTCAGAGAGGACCACGTGTCCATAAACGGAGAAGATGTTAAAGAAATGGATGAGGAACACAGTCACCTAAACAGAATGGACTGAAGAGCAGTGATCTTCTTGACCTTAAGTCACAACCACACTGGGCCGTCATAGGATTTTTTTTTAAAGAATAAATGGGTGAATACATACTTATTGTCTTTATATATTGTTTGGAAAAAAAAAAAAGTTCAATGGTAGATAGCCATTCTCTGTAGGAATGGATGCAGGTATCTGTTAATTCAAAAGGCAAATACGGTGTGGAAAAATGTTTTTGTGTCTTTTTGCTGTTTTTGTTTAACGTCTTAATAAATAAAAAAAAACGCATGTACGGTCATTTACATTTACTTCAGAATAAAAAAAAGCTATCAAACATGCTTGATGCTGCCATCATGTCCTTATCTGACTTATTAGTGTTTTTATGGTCTGTGTTTGGTGCTTTTTGTGCATCAATAACGGTACCATCACCGTCAAAAAGGTTTCATGATTTTGTGGTGGTGGAGGTGGGTTTAAGTAATTCTAACTGAGCTATAATTAACGAGGGGATGAATGGTTTAAGCAACAGCTTAGTAATCCTTATAAAGAACACGTGGATATAAAGAACACGTGGATATATAGAACACGTGGATATAAAGAACGTGGTTATAAAGAACACGTGGATATATAGAACACGTGGATATAAAGAACGTGGTTATAAAGAACACGTGGATATATAGAACGCGTGGATATAAAGAACACGTGGATATAAAGAACGTGGTTATAAAGAACGTGGTTATAAAGAACACGCGGATATATAGAACACGTGGTTATAAAGAACACGTGGATATAAAGAACACGTGGTTATAAAGAACGTGGTTATAAAGAACACGTGGATATAAAGAACACGTGGATATATAGAAGACGTGGTTATAAAGAACACGTGGATATAAAGAACACGTGGATATATAGAACACGTTATAAAGAACGTGGTTATAAAGAACACGTGGATATAAAGAACACGTGGATATATAGAACACGTGGATATAAAGAACACGTGGTTATAAAGAACACGTGGATATAAAGAACACGTGGTTATAATGAACACGTGGATATAAAGAACACGTGGTTATAAAGAATGTGCTTATAAAGAACACGTGGTTATAAAGAACACATGGTTATAAAGAACACGTGGTTATAAAGAACACGTGGTTATAAAGAACACATGGTTATAAAGAACACGTAGTTATAAAGAACACGTGGTTATGCTGCTGTCTGAAAACATGACAAAAACTTTTTTGTCAACAAAACTGAAAACAAGACTTTTCTGTCATGTGGAAATAATTAAACATGATTTAATATCTGATGCAAGAATTAATACTTGCTCATTGCATTCTGGGTGCTTTTTATCGTGGATTTAGACGATTGCAGATTTCTTGACATTTAGAGCAGGTGCCTGAGCTCCACACATGGTTATGATTGGGCCCTTCCACCTGCCCAGGCAGATAGCAGAGTTTGATTGACTGCCTGACTGCCAAAGGGCCACCAGGACTGAACAAACTCCCACCAGCAAACCTCCAACCGTACGGTCTGTCCAACCATTCCAGACAACTTCAAGGTTACTTTTACTTTGTTATTGAGGACAGCATGACTCTCACAGCCTCTCTCATGCAAGAGCTGGTGAGACTTGCAGTGCTACCACCTTTGGAGAAACATCCTTTGTTCCATAGCTCTCGCATCCAGCTCTCCCCACCTGAATCTGAGGAACCAATTCACTCGGGAAGGTCCAGCCCTGGAGCAGCTGACTGGGCCTATGAAGAGTGTCAGCCTGCTGAGAGCTGGACACAGCTGGACAGCACTGTCTACCACTCACCCATCAGCAGGAGTCCAGGAGTCTCAGCATTGTTTAGCTCCTCCTCTTCCCGTTCAGGCATCTACACCTACAGTATGTCGGCTAACGAGCTGTTTTGAGCGGCATTGTGGCTGTACCAGAACAATGTACACGTCTGATTTTCTGCTGCCAGCTTGTTTCACTACGGCAAGACAAGCAGAACAAAAGACAAAGAAACAATGAGACAACATTCAGCTACTGCTGCTCTTCCGCACTAGAAATTGATTGGATTGATTTATAGCACAAAATAACCATTGTCATATAAACATATATGTCATTGTGTGGACCTATTTCTGGTAAAGCAGTGTCACCGTTCAGTTAGACCAATCACCATGTTCTGCTGAATTACAAGGACGAATCAGGAAGTACCAATAAACTACAAGAGCAGCAGCAAAAAACAAAAACGTGAAATAAACGTAACGCATTACAGTAACACTAATGATATAAAAGTAACACATTACAGTAACACTAATGATATAAAAATAACACATTACAGTAACACTAATGATCTGCTCATATGGGTTATCTTATGTTCCATGTGTCCAAAAAAGAATATTCGAATTTTAATATAAGGACATGACAATTACTACAAGAAAGACCAGTGTGGTCATGATAAAGAAAGTACTAGAAAATTTTTAATAATATTCATATTGCACATGCCGTTTGCACGTGCCGTTGGTGTAGTTTAATGCTTGGGTTTTGTCTTCACCTCTTCACTTGTGTGTGTGTGTGTGTGTGTGTGTGTGTGTGTGTGTCACTTAGAACTATCAATGTGAAATTGTAAAACTCATATGACAATAGAGACAAAGTCTGTACTGGCCCTCTAGTGCCAAAAGGTCTTTCTGTATAAAGTGTTAAGAAATTCACTCATCTTGTATTGATCCGTACACCAGATAGTGATGGTTGTGAAGCAGAATCCTGATCTTTGTAAAACAACTTCTTTACACTCCACAGCTACATGTCGTCTACCACTCAACTTCTTTACACTCCACAGCTACATGTCGTCTACCACTCAACTTCTTTACACTCCATAGCTACGTCATCTACCACTCAAGAATTTACAACTCACATCTCACCCTGCAGATATATCTACTCTTTAAAAAAGTACTTTTCAACAGCACTTTAAATTAAAACAGACTTTTTTCACAAGTCCAAGCAATAACAACTCATTTTTACCAGCTACATTTAACCCAACTCAACAACTGGCCAATAAAGGAATATACACATTTTAGTGACATATATAAACAGGATGGTTGCCAACTCAAGTGACCTGTGAACAACCTGTGCATGACCTGTGCATTGTCTTTATCAGTCAGATCTGTGAATCAGACCGTCACTTGATTCAAATGCCTCCTCTCTGATCATGTCCATGAGTGTAAATATGTAAATATGACTATGACTATGATCATGTTTGTGAATGTTAATATATATTTGATCAGCTTTGTGTATGTAAATATGTAAATATGATTGTGTATGTAAATATATATATGATCATGTTTGTGTCATGTATGTAATCATGTCATCCCAATTCAAAGCAAATATCAGCATCTTCATCCATTTGTCCTTTGTTTATTGGGATTTTGTTTTATTTTAGACATTTATTTTCCACAACTTTGAAAAAAATTATTATTACTTTTTATTCACACAATGGCAGCTACTTTACAAGTCATTTACAAATCATTTAATGATCAGTTAGTGCAGTAGAATTAAAAGGGTTGAAATAAAAGGACGAAGAGAAGCAAGAGGGGATGTGTATGTTTATATATGTATGACATCATGATCATGGGGGATGTGTATGTTTATATATGTATGACATCATGATCATGGGGGATGTGTATGTTTATGTATGTATGACATCATGATCATGGGGGATGTGTATGTTTATATATGTATGACATCATGATCATGGGGGATGTGTATGTTTATGTATGTATGACATCATGATCA
>JAOYMR010000007.1:2363332-2376465 GCA_025802075.1 Tenebrosternarchus preto | reverse complement strand
ATATATTTATATATAAATTCCCATCTCACCCTTCCTTTTCCCCTTCAAGCTCAGGTTCTCTACCAGACTACCAGATGCCTGGGAGCTTGCGTAGTATCCTGGCTGACTGCACTCTTCTGGGCGGAGATATTAGGTGTTGTTCCTGGCTCTGTTGGAGCCACTCCCCCAGTTTGGTGGTCACAGCCCCTAGTGCTCTTATTACCACTGTTGCCTTTACCTTCCACATCTTTTCCAGCTCTTCTTTCAGCCCTTGATATTTTTGAGCTTCTCATGTTCCGTGTGCCTTTTCTGCTGTTTGTCCATCACCACAATGTCTGGTTGGTTATTCATCACCATTTGATCAGTTTGGATCAGGAAGTCCCACAGGATCTTTGCTTGGTTGTTCTCCTCCACTTTCGGTGGAGTGTCCCACTTTGACCTCGGGACTTCCAGCTCATATTCAGCACAGATGTTTCTGTATTTATGACTGCAGTGACTTGGTTATGACATTCTATGCATGCTCTGCCTTGCTTAGGACAGCAAACTTAAACAGAATAAAATGTATTTGGTATTTTTTACGAAAAATTACAGAGTCTATGCTGGGCTCATATGTGAAATATATGATTTTGATGCCTGCTTCAGTACCTTCTCTCACATTCTCATTATTTATCACAAGAAGCAACATTACAATGCTGTAATGAGCGTGAAAGGAAATGATATGAGATCTAACATGGGTGGCTGAATTAGTATTTACATTACACTATATTCAACTCAATTAAGCTATCACAGTAATTTAGGTTATAAACTAAAAGACAACTTCAGTTTAGTAGTAGCAAAGATTATTGTCAGCCTAATGATAATTTAGGACAGAGTTTTAGAGACATACCCTGTTAGAACACATTTTTGTTAAATTAACAAAATGCAAGACGACGAACAATATATATTTACCCCAAAATGTTTTTTTTTATCGAAACGAGGTGGCCTTCATCCAATGACGTCATGGGAGACCGCGGCACACTGGTTTTCCAGAAACCTGTCCGTGGTGCTGAAGGAAGTGCCTAGTGCTGACCAGCGCGCGGTGGTGCTGAAAGGACAGCGTCGCTTTCACCACTAGCCAGATCGATGTAAACAAGCGGGATTTATTTTGCGTGATTTTTCCTGTTAAAGTTTTTAAAAGGAGCCCATTCTCCTTTTCTACACTGTGACTTTAACTCTACATGTTGCTTTGAGATTAATCCCAGTCATTTTGAACCTTCTTTTTTTCATGTGCTGCTAAATTGGTGATTTCCATTAATTGGCGGCGGCATTACTAGAACTTGCTTGAAATTAGTTACATTTAAAGAAAATAGTTTACATCTTGCTATAGCAAACTAAGCTTTCTGACTTTAAAAAGTTTTACGTTTTAAAAGCATACATAATTTTCTGTCGTCTTTCTTTTTCTTTGGATTACTCGGACATTCCCATTTCGCCCAGTCAGATGCAACCAATACGTCGCCATGGAAACCGCCGAGAATCACGTGAGGGGTGGAGGGGTGAGAGAGGGGTGTTGGAGCATGATGAGGGCGCCCGTCGGTGCTTGCGCGTGAACACCCCCCTATGTCGTCTGACCCCATCACCTTTCACCTCCGATTCAAATTCTGCCTCCTCACCCGAGTCCCTCTCTTTTCCCCTATGTCCCCACACTGGCCCCCTGCCCACACCTCTGTACACACCCCCCCCCCTCCATCCCCACCGCCTCCATCTCTCCTTTCTCTACAGCTTTGCTCCTTCTCGAGCCTGTGTCCAGCCAGACTGCGCGTATAGCGGAGATTGCGGGCGTTCATCGATGGACATGCTGGTAATGTTTTCTAAAAAAAAAAGAGAGAAACCTTTATCAAACGAAACATTGCATATTATAACTTTTCTTTCTGTCGTCAAACATTCGGTCCTCCCTGACCCACCTCTTTTCTTCTTGTCTCTTCATCCTTCCTGACCCTGAGATGTTTCTGTTTTCTGCTGTTTCGGTCTGTTATATGAATTCAAATTTATTTCCTTAAACCGCTTTTACAAATTTACACTTGGAATTAGTAAAGGAGAAGGGCGAATGGGAAAGCGCGAGCGCCAGGCTCCTTTTCCTCTAATGATTCCTTGCGCGGGCCAGAGTTTTCTTTTTTATTGATTAGTCAGAAACTAATTCTCTGGGCAACCCTGGTGTCTCCCTTGCTCCCTCTTCGCCCCCTCCCTTCCCATGTCGCTCTGCATGTGTCTGCGAATCGGTGTGTGTGCGAATTCGCGCGTGCTCTTTTCTGCATCCAGTAATAGGTGCGGATCATCGCGGGAATATTTAAGATGAAATGTGGCGGTCTATTATGCCTGTTTTACTCATGCAAGGTTAACAGTGTAGCCTCTGCGAATTGCGAGAGCTTTTCCACGATTCCCCGATGTTCTGAGAGCACCAGACTGGAAAGATACTGCTGTAGCCATTGTTGTCGCTTCGCTTTTGTTGTGGCTGTGATACCTCGCGCGTGTTTGCTCAAGCACAATGTCTTTTAGTAAAGCCGTCTGATTACATTAAGTCTGATTACATTTCTGTTAAGACATGCTGAGGTAATCCTTCAACTGTGCGAATGAATGGAAATTGGAAATCATACTTATTACCAGTGTGCTTTGTCGATTTGGTATTTTGAGTCTTGACGGCTTGTACCTACAAACCTGCTTTGGATGTCATGAATATGATGTTTATGTTGCTGACCGACAGTCAAGAGTTTTCATCCTAAGATTGTCTGTTATATTTTTTCCACACTATTTGATTTCTTTCCGTCAGTGTTATCAAAGCTTGCTGTTAAATCAAAGCTTGTTGTTAAATCAAAGATTGCTGTTAAATTGTGACTTTTGTGATGAAAGCGGCATGTCTTGAATTCTTCTCCTCGGTTATGAGGGATGAGAGCACTGCGCTCTAGCCTCTGTAGGAATGGAAACATTCATTTACTCCTCCAGGCAGGTATTTAATCAATATGGTCGATATTTGTTTGGCGGCGTGGGCTCGGTAACAACGCTAAAATAACACCGTCGTGCGGCCTCGTCGGCACGTAGAACGGGCACCGACGAAGGGAAATCGATAAGCAAACGGAGTTAATTATCAAAAAATCAATTAACAGGAGGAGGTCTCTGCTTTAAAATAGCATGCACGGACAGAGGCAGGGAACTGTCTGCACGAGCTTCCGTAGTTCCTGGCTTTCGGTTTCCGTCAGTCTTCTCTCAGCCGCCGCTGGTCAAAGGGGAAGAGACTAAGATGGCAAATGCTTCATTTTCTTGGGATGTGATTAGATCACAATTCCTCGGTGCCGTCTGTTAAATGGCGGTCATGTACAAGTAATCAGAGCTAATTATATCTTATCTTTAGATGTATCCATCTGATGTCTGTTATTTTAGGTTGGTGTGTGGACCAGAGGTTTCATGTTGTAGATATATTTGAAACAGTAGGCCTATAGCGTATGGCTTATGGTTGGAAGGTGAACAAGCTAAACGCAATTTAGACCAAGAAAGATGATCATATTTTTTTGGAATAGATTTTTGTCCCTGCGATTCTGTAAGTGTGTACACGCGTGTGTGCTTGCGCGCGTGTTCGCGGACCGACTTGACTCTTTTATATTTAAAATAATCCGCATGTTGAACAACCTTTGAACAACCTGCACGCGATCAGATTTCGTTATGCGACCCTCACGCTTTACTGATGATTTACCGACGCTTGTAACAGATTCACCTCCTTAAAATGGATTTGTAACTTTGAGACATCGGCATACAAAGTTACTTGGTCGTTCAGAGAGAACTGCAGGCAGAAGATGAAACACACTTGCAGAAAGAGATTAAACAATAGCTTAAGGATTTTAATGAAAAAAACATTCATATAGAGTTTCACGTCTCGTGCAATTCATACCAGCGCATAAAAATGAATTATTTCGACAAAAGTTACTCTTCACTAAAATAGAATATAGGCAGTAACAATGTAATTATCACGGTTGACAATGGTTATTGTAGCCCGTATTAGTTCGTATTGCTTCAATTATCAGTCATTATAAAAACAGAGTTTTTCCTTTTGTTAGACAGACGAAATTAAAGGGTTTTCTGAACAAAAACAGTATTTTGAAAACCAGTACTTTCACCCAATCTGAGCGGTAACTGTGCTAAGTTGGATAAGAGTTTACATCTTAATATTCGTGAAAATAACAAAATATCTGTGTGCGAGAATTTGCTCATCAGCCTTTGTACGCGCGCCTCCAACTTTTACATGCATCATATATGCAGAATTAATTAAAAGCACGATAAGCTTATAATTAGCATATTTGAATAACAAATAACAATTATGTAAAGAATAAACAGCTCTCATATTACTGTAAACTATTAACCAGACTTGTATGTTTTGTTTTATTGGTCTTCTGATTTATTTTAAATGCATTTTGTACAGCACGTCTGGATTAGTAACGTTCTATAAATTTATATTAGCAACGTTCTATAAATTTAAAAGTATTTTTAGAAACGTTCAAAATTGAAATCACAAATTCACAGCATTGTTGTAATCACTAAGTATTTCCATCTGTTAAAGTTTAGATTTGCATATATATGTAAAATAGTTCTGTTTACAGAAGCAACATGCCTCAGCAGTTTGCCGAAATCTTAAAGAATGACCATAATTAATAGATCCAGTTTGTAATCGAGGTTGATGGTAAATAAAAATAAAATGCAGTCGATAAACGCAGTAACATTTCCCCGTCAAATCTTCAGACGAAGCTATCTAATAATCAAACGTACATGACGTGGCACGTGTAGTGATAAACGAACATCAGTCGGACATCAAAAAGAGAAAAGAAAAAGACCTGTATTATGCATGTATTAATAAACACTTTATTCAAAAGGACGATTGAATATTCGTTTTCTTTTTAGGAGACAATTTTTGAAAGGCAAAGTTTATAAATTTAAGTTTAAGTTTAACGCTGCGATTATAGAATTGGCGGTTTCGTGACAATAATATTTTCCTATTCTTTTTCGACAATTACGAACTCCTTCCTTTTGCTTTTAAAATCGCCAACGTTAGCTGTTCTGTAGTGCACTGAAGCTATTGGTGATTTGAATAGGCCTGTAACTTTATCTTTAGGGTATAATTTCAGTTGAATCACACTGATTTGCTTTGATAAGAACGCTTACTTTTTTTTAACGGTTTTTTAACGATTTTGTTGTGTATTCTGTGAGGGTCAGCGACAGTGTACCCTGTTCAGTTGACCATTCTTAATGCACATTCAAAAGCTTGTCCTTAAATCGGTTAACATAATCTAATAACGAAATATTTATTTGTTTAGTCTGTTACTGCCGAATGCTTGCCATTTCGCTCAGGGGTAGGCCTCTGTCCTAACTAACTGTGTAGTTTCACGGAGCATCAGTCTAGAAAACCTAAACCTTAACTGTGTCCAATAACAAAATGCTACAAGACTGTACCGCCTCTCAACAACAGATAACAAGATAAAGCCGTGTAGCTTTTCCTGTGATATTGAAAAACTATGATAACGCCGATTCCAGTTTTCCATAAGCGGAAATGTTACAAGCCGGATGCACGAAACTCCTTTAAGTGCTGTCGTTATTTGACTTGCCCAGGCCTGTAACTATGAACCTGTGATCTTCCGCCCCTGGTTAAACCACCGCCGTGCGAGGATATGGATGATGATCAGTTTTCTTCAACCTTTCAACCCTTTCTAAATTTCTCTTTAACCGAATAACTAGTGCCAAAGGCCAGATAAAATTATTTCAAGATCGTTCATTGTGTTCACTTCTCCTTCCCTATTTTCTTCACTGTTTTGAAACACCATGTTGTTAGTAGCTGATTTGTTAGTAGCCCATGTTTCAGGTTCCCCTGTAAAACAGCTGTCCACGAGTTCTGCGCACCGACCCCACGGTCAAAGGCCAAACGGCCACCGGCGCAATGGAAACGGACAGATTGCGCATTGCATGTCGCTTCTTCTTATAAGGAGACGCATATATGTGTGTGTGTGTGTGTGTGTGTGTGTGTGTGTGTGTGTGTGTGTGTGTGTGTAGTTTAATGTAACGTAATTAAGTGTTCTGTAGCATTAATATATAAAATTAAAAGCATGAGGTTCCAGTATATTTAGTTCACTCAAATTAACTAACAAAATCATTTTTAAAGGTTTACCAATATTTGGGCGAAACTTTAAATACTTTAAATGCTTTAAATACAGTAGATTAATATTCTTCTTTTAATAAAATAATGAAAAAAAGAAACAATGAATCAGCGGCGCTAATTTGAAGCGGCCAGTATTTTTTCAGCCTTGTCGATCATGTAAATGTTTATTAATGGATTAAACAAAATCTAATTAAACTATGTTTAAACAAAGTAGACCTTTATGTTTTTGTTTATTATTATTACTATTATTGTTGTTGTTTTTGTAGTTGCTATTGCCAACATAGACCGCAAATACTTTTTGGTTTCTGTAATGGAAGAAATATCGTCTTTTTTCGATCGTGCAGTGTCCTGGAAATGCTGTAGTGGTGACTGTCTGTTTAGTTTTCAGCCGCTTCGCATTCTCAGTCAGAACTGCGGTATAGTAGCGGTAATGAATGTGTCCAAATCTTCATGGTCATAAACCGAGGCCCACTCTGCTCTATTGTGTGCATTTGTTTGCGCTGTGCGTGTGCGTGTGCGCATGTTTAGAACCTGATCAAGCGACAGGGGTCAGAGTTCAGTTTCAGCCTCAGACAGACGACCTCGCTCGATTGCATGACCCTTGAGGTCACGGAGCAATGCCACAGAGGCTCTAGGGTCAGGAAACAACAGAAGAAAGAGGGCGCGTGTCGGAGCAGCCACTAACATTCTGTTTGCTTTCTTTGCGTTAAATTATGCATGCATAAAAAAACAAAATAAAAAAATCTGTTTTTATATATACACACACACGCACTCATGCGCACCCAAACACACACGCAGACACGGGTCATATTTGCCGCCTGAAATCTGAAGTTGAATCTAAAAACACCCGCATGCCCCCTGAACACAGTGCTAAGTGCTCCTTGCTGGCAGCCCTCTCCTCTCTCCCTGCTTTTGGCTGCAGGTTCGGTGGCTGATAGAAGCTTTGGGACAAGCAGGCTCAGAGCGCGCTCGGAGCAGGTGCATGCGATGCAGTTCCACACGCGACCTGTGCGAGGCAGCAGAGAGTCAGCTGTCTAGCCCAGTTAGCTGCGTTACTCATTTTACCCAATGACCAGGTGGAAACCGAAAGAGCAGAGAAGGGAGGGAGTCAGTCAGCGGGGAGGGAGGGAGAGACGGAGGGCAGGAGGCAAGAGAAAAAAAACAGAAGGGAAAAATATGTCTTTGTGTACTGCAAGTGCCTTTCCGCTTGCTTGCTAGCTCGCACGCTGACCCTCTCTCCTCCTGTCTGTCTCCGTTAGACACACACACAAACCCGATCGTTTAATCCCCTCTCTTTCCTGTGCCTCCTAATCCTGACTATCTCCTTCTCTCACCTCTCCTCCTTCACTGAGCCCCTCTCTATTCCCCCTGTTTTGCTTTATTCACTTTCTCTCTATTTCATTCATTCTCAGGAAATCCGCTTACATGGTTCTGAACTCCTTTTTATATGAGAATTAGATACATAAAAATAACACTCAACTGTACAGTGATATTAGATACATAAAAATAACACTCAACTGTACAGTGATATTAGATACATAAAAATAACACTCAACTATACAGTGATATTAGATACATAAAAATAACACTCAACTATAGTGATATTAGATACATAAAAATAACACTCAACTGTACAGTGATATTAGATACATAAAAATAACACTCAACTGTACAGTGATATTAGATACATAAAAATAACACTCAACTATACAGCGGTACAGTGATAAACAGTGACTATACTGTGGTATCTGGAACGATGTTTTTTTCAGCCTATAATCTTTATCTGCATGTCAGCATTCCTTCTACATCCTGTTTTTTGTTTTTTAATTTTTTTTCTATTTTGCTTTTACTTCTTCGACCAGTTTCCTCATAATTTCGTCCTTTTCATCTCTAGAAACAGTAGGCCCCTCATCTTTTCTAGAACAACCTCACCAATTTGAACGCAAGCGGACCAGCACGCGCCTCCTCCACGCGCTTAATATCTACCACCCGCTCTTCTCACTCTAATCCTAACCTTAAGTCAACCAACCGCCGTGACTCAAAATGGCCAGAGAAGACTAAGCTTTGCATCCACGCCGACTCCCGGCCTTCTCCCTGGCCGGAGCGTCACGCAGAGCGACGGAAGGGAAGCGTCTTTGCCTCCTCTTTCTATTTGCTCATTCGCGGACAACGCACAGCCCACCTGGAACTGCTGCTGAGCAGTGACTCGGGTTTGCGCTATTCCATCATCCTTATACTCCACCTAAAAAACCTCCTTCATAATACAACACTTCGTCTCTCTCCACGTATTAGACCTAGAGGTGTATCAGTGCGTTCACTTAGAGATGAGGGGGCTGTGATTGCGCTTTGGTCAGTGGAACTGCTTTTTTGCCCTTTTTTTGTCTTTTTTTTTATCGCGGTTCTGAAGTCCGTTAGTCAGGCTTTTTTTAATCGCGCTTCTGAAGTCAGGCTTTCTGTGCTCCCGCTAACGGGACCATTTAGTGGCCCAGTGTCGTTTAATGGAGGTTTAATGCGAGATTCAGCTCATTGGGTAATTACAAAATTTCAGAAAGCAAATTTGAACAGGGAACTCACCAAAATCTTGCTGGATATGGCAGTTCTTTACGACTGCCATTGGGTGTCTTTGACTAGTATAGCAAGAAGGCTATATTTTGTCAGTAAACATCGAGTAATTAGCGTTTACTGGTGATACTGGTATAATTATTCTGTGATTTCTGATCAGAGAAAGTACTATATCTGGTTTAAGTGAAAGGTGTTTTTTCTGCAGTTCGGCATTTTACGCTTGAACACGTGAAAGCAACTAAAAATATATAATTTATCAGTGGCCAAAGTTCATAGCAGAATGCAGACACCTCTATATTAAAACATTGACTAGACGTTTCTTGCTATATTTTTATGTATTCTGAATTAATTATGCTAATTTACAAGTTTAGCATGTCATAATAGACACATTTCGAATTTTCAGATACTGAAGGACAAAGTGCACAAATATCAAGAATGCTATCAAACATCATTCCAAAAGACTGGCCATAATCAACATTTAAAAATTAAATGTCAGCAACAGGCAACAAATCCTGGGGTCTTTGTGAGAACTCTGCAGCGCGTGCCATTGAGTTGACTCAATCTCTTATGCGTGAAAACGCGTCAAAATGAATCGATTTTGATATCGAATTAGCACCCACGTATGCACCCATGTAGCTATTTGGTTTAAATGATTTGTGGTGGAGAAGCTCAAGGCAACCTCCAGCGCCAGAAAGCTGCGGGCTAAACCGCGCTAACAGTTTCCGAAACGAAATCCACGCAGCTGCTCAAACTCAGGCCTGGAAGAGAAATTGGCGACCGACGCATCCGTCTTTCCTTGTAGCTTCCAGTCGGGGGAATGGCTGGTCTACTGGGATGCGCTTAATGCAGAATCACGTTGGTTATGCTGCTCTGTATCGTACCAGTCAAACCGCTTGGTCGGCGCAGGGGGTAAATGTTAATCTTGCCGTTTTGGATCATGCAGCATTTTTAGCCGCCGTGTTTAATGTGTGGAGAAGGGGTTTAGGGGTTTTACCCTATACAACTATGAAAGTGCTTCGTTCCTGAGTCTCTGCAGCGTGTCTGTGGTTGTCAATAGAGACAGGAAGGGGCCGAGGATAAAACCGAGGGAGGGGGGTCTTAGAAATTTCACATTATGTTCCTTTTGGTTGTGTTTTTCACAGTTCACACTATTTTGAGAATTTCATTTTTACACAAGGGGTCAAATAGCAAAGAGAAAACCCTGAAAAGTACAGAGAGAAGGAAGCTAGCAGAACTTAAAAAAAAGCTTTCATGGGAAAGGGATGAAAGCGAGAAGATGCGGCCGCAGAATCACCTGTGAAGCCTCGCGCTCCCAAAAGACTTTTTTCATCTCCATTTCTCCTTTCTGCCCCTCTTTGACATCATCACCCAGAGGAGCGCAGAACCACGCGCATCGCTTTTGGGTTACCACGGTCACTCGTTACTCTGCCGTGAGCAGCTTCATTAATTTTACAAGATGTAACATGATTATCTTCTGGCGATTTAGACTTTAATTTAGACTATTTTAAAACATGTTAAAAGCAGTGGAATTTCCATTACCTACTGGATAACAGGAGAATGAGTTTGTTAACCGAAAATTCAAAGTAACTACAATTTCACAAATATAGAAATATTTCTCAGGTAAACACTTAAAAGCTCACAGTGAATAACTGTCTTTTCTAGCAAGTTAATGTCATGTCAGTAATGCTGTGAACATTTTCTGACTTACGCACAGAAATTCAGTGAAATCACCCTGAAACAAGTTTCATAATAGGTGACTTTTGTGTTTCCATGTTGATTTAACTAAAACCGTAGGGACAAGAAAAAAAAAATACACACATTTGGAATTTGAGGGGGCCACATTCATTTAATTTTGCTGATCGAAAAAAAAAACAGTTTCCAAACTATTCGCTTTCATAAAACATTTGCTCACTCATTAGAAGGTCACATTTAATTTACGGTGCTTTTGTAGTTTGAACGAATGCTCATGTTTTGATTGCGTGCTTACGGTAAATAAGTAGCTTAACTAGTATTCATCTTACGTTTATGTGTATGTGTGTGTGTGTGTGTGTGCGAGCAAGCATGCGTGCGAGACCTTGGCTTCCCCATCAATAGGTTAAAGGCTGCCGAGCTGGGCTGCCTGAACGCGTGATTAGCTGCATGTTCAGTAATTCAGACTCTGTGACGGAGCTATTGACTCTGCCATCGACTGGCTTCATCTGGCTGGGGGAAGAGAGAGAAGTGTATCGATTGATTGACCCCAAATTAGCCCCAGCATTCCGAGCTCCTCAGTCATTTGGTTCGTCTTCATTGGAATCCAGCTGTCAGCGCAGTTTATCTTTTGTCTCTGTTCAGTAGGTTCTACGGAAAGTAATGATCGGAGACACGCTGTTGCAAACGTAAGCTTTCGTTATTGGGGATAAGGTGACGTCGTAATTAGTTAACATTTTAAGCGCCATTCCTGAAGCTGATAACGACATTGATGGACTGTGTTCGTCAGCCAATGAACTACGCAATTGCTGCTACCAGTCGCAAGGACTTGAGGATAAAGCCAAAAACTACGAGAGCAATGCGCAAAAAGTAGAATAGAAACTGGCAGGTGTGGTAGCTAATTGTTGTCTTTTTCAGGCAATAATGTATTTCTGATAACCTCACTGAACGCAGTGAGGCACGATGGAAACCACCTCTTATTTATATTCAGTTCTGAAAACTCTATGGTTCACGAGCTTTGTCAGATAACCCTGTCCCTTTAACACCTGTTAAGGCTGGCGCTAGTCGTCCAGAAGCATGCCACTTCTATAACCAAGTGATATCCATCCACATATCCAACTGCAGTATCATATCTATAATTAGTAGGGATGTCATTCTGTGCTCCACTGTTAGTGCTGCACACGTTTTATCGGGGTTCCGCTGGTGGAATTGCTGAGTTATCTGGGTAATTTGGTTCAACGCTGCACTGAGGTTTGCCGGGTTGCCAAAGCACTTTTCATGACCCCATTTACAGGAAACATTCATGCAAGGTGTTCAGGCATCAAGAATGAAAGCTCATCGCCAGGACCCAAAGGTTTCAGTATATTATAACCTCACATGTAAGAGCATCTGTGTTCAAAGACAAAGATGGGGCCCTTTGACACTCTCTGTCTCTCATTCTCTCTCTCTCGCTCTCTCTCTCTCTCTCTCTCTCTACATTGGAAGCAGACTATTGTTAAACATTTCTCCAGCTCTTAATTGTTTGGATTCCAGCAATTGGCATCTCGATTAGAGCTCATTGATTTCTCAGTCCTAAGTACATTGATTTTTAAACTTCCTATTGATCTTGGCTTTAAATCTCTCTCTCCCTCTCTCTCTCAACCACATGCCTCCTGCTATACACAGCACTTTATGAATATCACATTAGAACATGTTTACGAATTCCCACAGTAATGAATTGATCGTTAACTCTGTGGAGGGCTGTGCGGTGCACTACAGCAAGGCAAGTCTAGCACAGCAGGATAGAAGGCGACCGCACGGAAAGGGAAAGAGAGAGAGAGTCTCCCTTCACCAGCTGCTTGGAGACAGATGAGTGTCAGCGCTGATGAAAAGACAAAGACCTTGCCAACCAAATGTGTGTGTGTGTGTGTGCATCTCGCTGCAAGTAGGAGAAGCTCCTACAAACATCATCAGTTTCTTTCTCCACTTGAGTAGGATTAAGGATGAATAGAGTGGATGTTCACAGTGGTGTGTGTGTTTTTAAATGTTTGGTATACTTGCTACCCTACAGTTTTTCCTCTCGGTTTCATCCCTCTCTGACTCTCAGCTCTTCCACCAGTCTGCCAGGTACTTTCCCAGGATGCCTGGCAGTGCTCCTTTGGGGTTCAGGCCCCAGGACCTCACTGGCTGCCACCCCCGGCCGCAGCGTTTGCGTGGGAATCGTTGCGGCCCTCATCTGCGGGATGATATATTACCACGTCATCTCCGTCCGCTTGCCTGGTCTTCTGAGGAGTGGCCAGGATCTCGGCACTTGACCCGGCACCCTGGCTTGTTCCCGTCATCACCGTCACCGCCGTCATCACCGTCACCGCAGTCACCGCCGTCACCGCCGTCACGTCTCTCACTGGCCGAGTCCTTTTGTTGAGCTTCTTTGCTTTTTTTTGTTTGTTCTGTTTCTTTCTTTCTCTCCACCCAGTCAGTCCAGTGCTCTGTCCTTTTGGCATTTGGTGGCCTGCTCTCCCGCCGCTCGATGGTCCGATCCCACCTCGCCTCTGCCGACCAATCAGCTGAGAGAGCTGCATCCCGGAGAGCGGAGGGAGGGAGGAAGGGAGAGGAAATCGATAGGAGAAGTGATGAGGAGGGGAGGTGTAGATTACCGTCTGGAGGCCTTGGGGCTGGTGGGGGTTGGGGAGGGAGGGGCTTTGTGAAAAGGAGGGGAGAGAAGAGAGGGGAGGAGGGGGGTGGGCAGTGCTTT
>JAOYMR010000007.1:2350832-2360832 GCA_025802075.1 Tenebrosternarchus preto | reverse complement strand
TGCTGCTCTATATATCTATGTCTGAATAATGTGCTAAGGGTCATTTATTATTTCTGAAACTGTCAAAATTTAATGGTCATTAAAAACCAACACAACACCATCAATCATGCAGTCATCAGATGATAATTAAATACTGCTCTGTATATAGAATCAGACATTACTAACAGCACCCAGAGTTGCTGTCATAAGAATGTATGGGCAAATAAATTGATCTTTTTTTTTAACTTCAAATCAATTATTTTCCTTTAACACTTTTATATCTAGTTCACAACAAGTATACCGTCAGTTTGTGTGTGTGTGTGTGTGTTGTGTGTGTGTTTCTTCAATATATCCAGAGAAAATATAGAAAGCATAGAGGGAACGAGCATGAATGGTGGAAAGAGGTGTTAGCTGCACATCCTTCCGACACCATCTTATTTTGCTCTCCCTCAATCTCGCACTCGCTCTCTTCTTCCTACCCCTCTCTCCTTCTCTTAGACGCGCATCCACACTATATTCTACAAGAAATAATTGCTTTTGTCTGAGAGGAGTGCGTGAGGGAGGGGCTGCGCGGCCTGCTACCTTTGCGCGCCAAGGGGGGCACGCGAGGGACAACTAGTCGCTTTTTCCTTGCGCCCCCTCCTCCTGTCCCTCCCCCCTCCCCCGCCCCCTCCTACTCTCCCGTCGATCGACTGGTGGACATCTAGTAAAGCTCCTGGCGAAGCGGTTGGAGGATGAAATCAAGCATGGTTCAATAGCGAACTTTCCAAGTTGGCGCCGGATTTCTTCAAATGGACCGCCCTGAATGGTCTTATATAAGTCGGTTTTCATCGGTTAGTAAATCTGGTAATAATAATAGGCGCTAGAATTATCCGACATTTGTCAACCATTCAGAAACTTTTTTTTTTATTATTAATTAATTCTATTGATAGTCCTTGCTTTGATTTTCACTATTGCCCAGTGGGAAGTGAGAGGAACGAAATCGATTTCCTCTTATTGACTGCAGTGTTTAGCCTATAGATTTTTCTATTTAAAAATCCATACTAACAATAATCTTGTGTGTAAGTGCACGGTAGTGTAGTTTTGTAATTGACAGCGCGCGAAGAATTGACATTGGAAGACATGCTTATTGTGGTTTCCGGTTACTGGAAGCCGGACAGTGAATAAAATTGAACTACAGCCGTCTTCATCTGCATGTCTTGCTTTTGCAAGCATCGTATGAGTTCCGGGCTACATTGTGTACTGGTACCTGCTCATACAGACTTAAACTCATTCTTTTTAAAAATGGGCCTAGTTTATGACACGTGGGCTTACATTTCCGCAAACGGTATCTAAACATTTCTCTCCATTTTGATAAAAAAAAAAAAACATTTTGAATGGAGACATTTGAATAGGTAATGAAAGTTTTGCTTTCAGCTGTAATGAAGCATGTAATTGCAGTGAAGTAGTCTTGTTAAAGATCACAGAAATCCACAAATCAATGTAGAGTAGACTACTATCAGCGAACCAGCGCGAGAGAGAAAGAGAGAAGGGGGAGGGAAGAGGTGGTGGGGGGGGGGGGGGGGTGAGGTGGTGATGTGTGAGTTGTAGCGGCTTCGCTCACGCTTCAATTTTGCGGGCAGCGTGGAGGCAGAGTGCGAACGTTCGGGAGGGAGCCTGGTCGAATGAGCTATCGGGGTTCCCAAATAACGGGAACAAACAGGCAAAACAAGCAGGCGGATGGACGGGCACATAGGCAAGTGATCTTAAAAAAAAACCCGCGGCGAAACGATTTTTTCTTTCCTGATGTTCGTGTTTTATTTATTTATTTATTTCTCTTATTTATTTATTTATCGATTGATTGCGTTTTAATTACTAGCGTGTGACAGAGCGCGTGGGAGGGGCGATGGCCAGCAAGCACGTTATGTTGCCTTGTTTTTGACGTTTATACATTTATACAGATTAGCCAAAGAAGGCCATTTAATGTAGCAAATTTCAACCAAATAAGGCTACGCGACGTTGAATGTGCAGGTGACTGTGTAGCATGTAGCTGCTAGAAACAAAAAGAGAGCTATAGCTAAAGACCAAATAAACGAACCAAAAAATGCACCAAATACGAACGCAAATGAGAACACAATAACCACTGCTTTTATACGGTGGCGTCAGGCTAGACGCTCTTTTCTCTTTTATTAACAAATGTACGGACGTTCGTTTAATTTTACAAGCAGACAACCAAAGTAAACCTGACTGCGTTCAAGAGTAGAATCAAACCAGCTGCCGTTACGCTGTCACCGATCTTAGCAGGGGAAAAAGTAATTTAACTACTATTAAACAGGATTAGTAATTTACAGGTTTACTAGTGGTGATAAAGAGTATAAACTATACTACTAAAAGTACCAACATATACCGAGACTCAGTAAGCATACCTTGATATATTAATAATAATAACACCGAACCGAGTACGTTAGCTTTGTCTGTCCGCCTGTGTATATACCTGCGCGGTAATGTTAAGGTGCCCAAGGGACCGACGACTGAACGAGACAGACTCAGAAGTACACAGATTAAACTGCTAAACGTAAGTGGTTCGCATGCGTACGTACGCTATGCCAAGTTACAACTACCAATAAACTTGGTGTACAATGCCAAAAATACTCCACACGCAGTTAAACTCGAACACGACAGAGGAAAGGGTGAATGCTAAGAATTATCTCAGCTGCTGCTCCGAAGGAAAGAATATCGACTAGAAACACCTTTGCTGTTACGCCGAAGAAAAGACCAGCAACTAGGAAACCAAACAAAGCCAGAAGACAGTGGATCATGTTCGTCCCGCTGCCGGTCCCGTTCGTCTTGCCGAGAACCGCCTCCGACTTCCACGCTTGGCGTCTCAAGTCCCCGCTGGCGCTTCGCTCCCATTCTGGTAAGACTCTCCTCCGACGCCACTGAGCCCTCGCCCCTCACACCGCATCCGTATGCTCGCCGACTAACGGTGAAATCTCCTCTCTTCTTGCACGCAATTTTCTGTTCTTTGTATCCAGTGTGTAAATAAAAATTCACCGACTTTTTATCTTTCCGTTTCACGGTATTACGCGCGCGTTTTCCTCCTGTCCTGGTGTGGGAAAAGTGTTTAATTTGCCGGGGTCAGTAACAGCAAACTGTTTTGTAACCCACTATGCGCAAAATACTATCTTGTACCTGAACGACTTAAAATGCAGCTCTTCTGATTTCGCACTAAGTTTATCTGTTAAATTGTCTCTCGCCATGTCTCGCCATGGGTTTCTCAGACCTCCGCGTCCGTCCGTCTCTTCCCTGCTCCTGTGTCTCTGGCTCCGTCTCCCCCGAACTAAACTCGCGCCGGGCTGGGAATATTCATGCCAAGTTATCGATCCTGCGGAGATCGATTCTGGGGCCGGCGGATAGTGGGAGAGAGGATGAAGTCAGGCAGAGTAGCAGGAGAAAGGGAGATATGCGGTTGGAGAGACTGAACGAGAAACGCAGACTTTAATTCCTGTCTATTTTCGCTTAAGACGCTGGACGTGTTTTTGTGGAGTACACTAAACGGAGCCCACGTGTCGTAATAACTTTATTTACACACAAAAATAACCCAGGCGTCGCGTGGAGTCTGCATTATTGTTTTGAGTAAAACGTTTCGTTTAGGGGCTACGAAGAACACATGGAAAGCCAGTTTAATGATCACAGGACCTGGGCGTTAGAATGGTGGAGAGACAGACGTTTGAAAGCATGGGGTGAAAGGAAGAATGGGAGGGAGGTGTAAAAGGATGTCGCGTCAGTTTCTCTGCTTACGTTTGGGCAAAGCACGAGCTGCTGAAATGCAAGAGGCCAGACTCCGTGAACAGTGAGGAACGCGCGCGCTGTGGTAGAATTGATGAAAAGACGCTACCATTATAATATGTTTCATACTATCTTAATATGAAGGGTATTTGCTAGTAATTAGCCTGATGCAGACTGTTTTATTTATATACATATGGTTGCGTTGTGTATACATTGTAGTTTTTGAATTAGATTAGATTAGATTTATATCAAGGGTACCCAGAGAACCCTAACCCTAGCCCAGAGAACCCTAACTCTAACCCTAGCCCAGAGAACCCTAACCCTAACCCCAGCCCAGAGAACTTCTTAGGGAGCTTTTTAAAAATAAATTTAAAAATAAGCCGCTTGAATGTTGTAAATGTGCACGTCCCTTTCATAAACATTCATTTAATCGATGACATATTCACCACAGTCTTATAGCCGGCGCCAAATTACATTGGCTTCCGGGCGTTAAAGCATATTTCCAGCGCGGGCCGGAGGTGAGGTAGCAAGGGCACGAACGGCAGGAACGACCGGCCTTTACCTGCCTGTCTCTCCAGAGATTAGCTGGAGAGCGCGAGGGAAGAAGAAAATATGTGCCCGTTTTCGCTGAAAAATGGCGAGTGTCAGGAGCAGATAAAAGAAGAAAAAGCTGTGGAACAGTGAGAGAACGTAGGAGCGGAAGACAATGTGAAAAATGAGAGGACGTGAGGAAAACCGAGTTTGAGTTTGGAGCCGAAGCGGAAAGCGCGTACTCCAGAGCGGACGAGAGCGCGCGCCTCAGTAGTTACTGATGCGCATACGTCATGCTGCAAACCTGGGTGTATCTTTAGTTGTTTGTCGTATACCTAAAATCTATGTGTGTGTGTGTGTGTGTGTGTGTGTGTGTGTGTGGAGGACGAGGCAGATTGGTGTGAGCGTTAAATTATTTCCAAATCATGTTAGTTGAAATCTAGTTATTGATTTGACAGACTGCGATAATCTTTCACAACTAATCATTTGTGATAACCTTTCATAGCTAAACTAATTTCTTAAAAATAAAACTAAATTGTTTAATCCATTCAATATTTTTAAGAGGGAGAGAGAGAGAGAGAGAGAGAGAGAGAGAGAGAATACGTTGGTGAAGGTACACCAGTGGAATCCCACAGTTACGGTGACTGTCAGTGGCAAAATATCAGATTGGGTTTGTTAGTAACATATTGGGAAATCAATAAATACAAGAAAGATACCAGCACAGCATGTTTGACTTTTTTTAAACCTGCCTCTCTGTGTTTCTCTCGTTCTCTTTCTCATGTATGTGTGTGTGGACAAAAAAACTAACGTGTCTTTTTAAATTTTTTTATATAAAAAACAAAAGTTATTTTTGATCTTGAAATTTCTGATCCTGGAGTGGTCTGGAAGAGAATACTGAAATAGTACTGAAGAGTAATAGTGAATAATGCATAGTGAAAGCTGTTCTCATTCAGTACTGACCTGATGCCTGATTTTTTTTGTGGTCACTCTAGAGCCTTCTATAACTCCTCCATCCACATAACTAATACAGCATTCAAGATGTGAGAAGACTTAGCTAATCTTAAGTCAGGAGATCTGACATTAAATACCTCAGGCATGTTATAATTGCTTTGAAGATCCGGTATAATCGGATTGTGCAGTAATTCTTTCACTTTTCTCACTGCCAAGCAATAAAAAGAAAATGTGTTTACGATTCCTTTAGTTGTTTTTATGTGTGACACTGCAGCACTGGAGCTCTAATGGGAAATGGAAAGGGTCCAGATATAGCACTCTGTGGTACCTCACATGTGACATGTCAATTAGAAAACAGTCTTCTGGCCATGACCAGCTGTTTCAGATGTAGGTGCCACAAATGACTAACATTCTAGCGGTCAGTTGCTTTGAAAGCAGAACTAAAATGGAGCAGAGTGGTCCTAATTATGGTGTTTCTGTCTGTACTACTTCCAGCCAGTCATTAGCAGTTCTGAGTTGCCGCAGTTCTAGGTGAATAGTCTTTTCTATCAGCATGGTGGAAATAGGAAGGTCTAATTAGTTTGTGTTATCACAGCTAGATTTGTGCTTGGTTGAGAACAAGCTTCCCCCCCTGCAAGTTGATGAATGCAGCCAAGATCCGAGAAGGCTGGCTTCACTATTTTTGAGGGAAAAGGTTATATTTTGGACTGTTATATTTTGGACTTATATTTTGTATTTTTCAACTGTAGAATAAACATGTGCTATAATGGTAAATGGTGGTTTAGAGCTGCTTATAGCTGTTTATAGCTGCTTCCTAACCCTAACCCTAGCTTCCATTTTTGTTTTTGAAATGCGAGCCTCTGTTCTATAAACAATTCACATCACGTTATGTCTGGCAAAGATGTGGACGCTTTGGTTTCTCTAACAGTGGCAAGGCAAAGATCACACTGATGGTTTAACCCTTTGTAATGAAGATACAGATTGCTTGATAAACAGGGCAGCACAGTCTCCAGCTGCAGGGATCTGAGCAGAGATGCCACCCTCCTGCCGACCTGCGATTGCACTGGTTCCTTCTGGGTACTCGGGTTTCCTCCCACGTTCTAAAGGCATGTGTGTTGGGGTGATTGGAGTCCCTAAACTGGCCCGGTGTTAATGAATATGTATGTCCTGTGATGGACTGGCACCCTGTCCAGGGTTGGTTTCTGCCTCCAATAGAGGTTCCTCCAGGAGAGGTTCCTCCAGGAGAGGATCCCCACTCCGTGACCCTGAATTGGATTAAGTGGTTTAGAAGATGAATGATGTCATTGTATTTCTTGCCTCTAAATTTACCGTAACCTCCATTTTGTCTTGTAAATCTAAACTGACACTGGCAGGAAAAAAACATGCTCAGCTTTCACTGTCTTCATTTTCAAACCAAGGACCATTGCTTTACTGAAATATCTTAGAAGGAGCTAATTTGATAGCAACCTGCATGAATTGAATAATTAATACCAACATCCTATTTCCAGCCTAGTCTAAATTTCATTAGGCTCTATGTAACTTTCCTAGTAATAGCTCACTGACCATAATGGCTGCAAATCAGTGACACTGAAAGAGAGAGACAGGGATGGAGGGAGAGAGAGAAAGAGAGAAAGAAAGAAAGAAAGATGGCCTGCAGTAATGGGCTTTTAATAGCGCTGAAGTCTCATGGTCCATTGCAAGGTAAAGCATTTCATCCAATGAGGAAATGACCTGTGTTTATAAACAGTTCAGTATTTCTACTGATGCCAGTTGCTATGATCTAACACATTAGTGCTCCTCCAGCAACAGCAATCGGAGATGCATTATGAATGTGAGACACACACACACGCGCACACACACACACACACACACACACACACACACAGACTTATCTTTAACCTTCAAACTCTGAATACTAACTTCAAACTGCTAATTAAGTCTCCTAAGCTTTTTATAATCTTTGATTGAATTCTTTCTCTTTTTTCTGTGTGTATCTCTCTCTTTATCTCACACATTATTAAGAATAAGAGCTGAAGAAATGAAGGTGTACTGAGTGTTACGTGGGCAATGTGCCAACATGGGTGAGGTTCTCAGAAATGCTGGAGGCATTTTAAACATAAAAGATAAACTCTGCAGTGTTACTGAGGATACAGAACTATAGTCTGTATCACACACACAAACACACACACACACACAATACACACACACACAACAACACACACACACAGACACAATAACATATACACACACACAAATGCAATAACACTCAGATTGTATGCTTCCCATTGACAATCATGTGTATAAGTGTAATTCTGATATTGTCCCACTAAACTGTTGTATATTGGATATTTGGATGGATAAATGGATGGATGGATGGATGGATGGATGATGAACTGATCACTCGGGTAGTATGGAAAAGCGGAATGGTTGACTTGATGGATAGTGGACAGAATGTGAGATAAACAGATCAGTGAATGTGAGATAAACAGATCAGTGAATGTGAGATAAACAGATCAGTGAATGTGAGATGAACAGATCTGTGAATGTGAGATGAACAGATCTGTGAATGGACTGGTGTTTCAAAGATGACATGACCTGAGTGATTTCTGTTGGATGGACTGATATATTGACTGGCGTGTTTAGATGTTAGGCCTGTGTCGGGAAGACAGATGAATGTTGGAATGTTATTCCGATGAGAAAGAGGTGGTAGAATTATTGGAGCAAAGGGATGAGCTGACAGGTATAGATGAAATTGTAGAGTTTCCTCTCTTTAGTAGCAAAATACCAGCATGTATCTCATTTGATTTCTCTCTCTCTCTCTCTCTCTCTCTCTCTCTCTCTCTCACTCTCTCTATCACTCTCTCTCTCCCCCTCTCTCTCACTCTCTCACTCTCTCTCTCACTCTCTCTCTGCATTTAGACACTATAGCGTTTGTAATAAAACCAGGTTCTTTGATTGGGTTGTCCCTTCTCTGCTGGGCCGGACTCCTAAATCAGGGTTCCTTCCTTCTCCTCCATTTAAACTGATAAGATTTATGATAAGCAGAGTGGCCGTTCACCTCTAAGGCTCAGCAACTGTCCTTCTCGCTGTGTATGTGTGTGTGTGTATGTGTGTGTATGTGTGTGTATGTGTGTGTGTGTGTGTGTGTGTGTGTGTGTGCATATATTCACAAACATGTAAGTATGCTTGTTTTATGTTTCTATTTTTAATCATTGCCATAGAAAGAACATGAGTAAGAGAGAGACACATAGAAAGTGTGTGTGTGTGAGTGAATGAGTGTGTGTGTGTGTGTGTGAGTGTGTGTAGACAGGAGAAGCACTGTGGCTGGTTGACCTTTGCCCCATTTCAGACTGTCTCATCCTGTGCTATTGGTTCTTGTCATGTCTCCTCCTCCCTCGTCTTTCACCTCCTTTTCTTCTGCTCTTTTTTAATGCACTCTGATCAGAGGCTTCTCCTGCTCTTACAGGCCCCTCCCCATTCCTGCCCCCTGGTAACCACTTATACAGGACCTCGACCACTTTAAAACAAAAGTACATGTGTGTGTGTTTAGTTTCCACTATACGAGACTCTGCAAGACTGATGAAAACTAGAATATTTATTTTTAGGAATGAATATATATTTGACTAAACTTGTATAGTTAAAAATCATTTTTAAAAGTGGCTTCCAACCCCTTATTTCTAGTAATTGGCCACATGCTGCCTCGAGTGACATAAATAATCATCAATCAAACGAAGACTGTGGGAGAGGAAGGCGGAGCTTCCATGTGACAGAAGGAAGGAGAATGTGGAGACAGAGACGTTGCTACCTTACACTGAGTGTTTCCAATCTGAGGGGCCTGATTTTTAATAAGCTATTTATCCTCATGACCTCATGTTTTGAGAATGACAGACAAGTTGAAATAAAATGACTGATGTACAGGAAACACTTTCCTAAGAGTGTTACTGCTTGGGAAAAGTGCAATCATCTCTTTTTTCATGTTGGTTTCTCTGTCGTTTAAAGACACACATGCGCGTCGGGTGACGTTGGGCTGCTCTGTGAACTGATACTCGGGAAGTGATGTCTGGAAGTGAATTCTGGAGGAGCCAAGGGTAGCAAGAGAGAGCTTAGAGAGAAGTGCACCATTCACTGTAGTTTTAGAGTGGTATTAGTATTAGTTTCATAGTACATGACAGTGTGTTTATCTGACATCTCTGATATAAATAGGGATGAACGTTTAATGTTTTTTTTTTTTTGTCTGATTTATTCATTTCTCCTTCTTTCACCTCTTTTATCAGAGTGGCATGATCGAGGGTGTGTGTGTGGGTGTGTGTGTGGGGGTGTGTGGGTGCGGGTGCGTGTGTGTGGGTGTGGGTGTGTGTGTGGGTGTGGGTGTGTGTGTGGGTGTGTGTGTGTGTGTGTGTGTGTCTGTCTTCGTGTTCATTGGCTGTTAATGAGCTCTGCTTGTGTTCCTCTCTGCTCGCCCTGTCATAGCCCTGACACTGCTTATAGCAAAATCAATAAAGAGAGAGAGAGAGGGAGAGAGAGAGTGACAGAGAGGGAGGGAGGGAGGCAAATGTAGAAAGAGGGAGAGTGCAGAGTTTTATAGTGAGATAAGGTCAGGAAGCGAGATAATCCACAATGAACTGTAGTAACTGTGGTCTTTATCCACAGTATATACGTACAATGATGAGGTGTGGTGTGTATTTGTGGTAGACCCACACCCCCTTCATCAGGCCCTGGTCTGCATAGCACACTGAGAATGGCACACTGAGAAACTTCACAGTGAGTGGAT
>JAOYMR010000007.1:2324892-2337011 GCA_025802075.1 Tenebrosternarchus preto | reverse complement strand
CCCCCCCCCCCCCCCCCCCCCCCCCCCCCCCCCCCCCCCCCCCCCCCCCCCCCCCCCCCCCCCCCCCGGCCAAAGGTGCTCTGAATCTAAACAACCTGACCAGGTCATGAATGCTATAGAGAGCATCAAATAATAGTGAACAGGAGAGTAAGTACATAGATGTGTGTGTGTGTGTGTGTGTTTGTGTGTGTAAACATACAAATATAAAAGAAAATGTGAAATAAAGCTTAGTTGGGTCGAATTCACTGGCTGTTCATTTTAATAAACTATCTTTATGACTTTCCAAGTGGATAAGAGTAAGAACTTTTTTTTAGGCCTCAAGCCTGAGTCATTTATTACACGAATAGTATCATTAATGTCAGGCTTGGTCCTCACGGTATGAATGGGTAATGATTGGATATGATTGGGTATGACTATTCTGCTGCTAAGAACCCCCTTTAGTGCCTGCTGGGAGCGGTGAGTTTCGAGCTGAGTATCGTACTGTGTATTGGGACAGTGAGTTCTGTGTAGCAGTGAGTATTTGGGGAGCCTGTCTTGGTCTAATAATGTGTGAGGTTATGTCCTCCCTACAAAACCAGAGACTCATCTGTTTGGAATACTTCATGCCCCACTACTGCACAAAGGTGAAAATGGTTGCCATATTTGTACATTTTCAACATCCCAAAATCTAGCATTACAGATATCATGTGAAAGAACATTTTAGATGTTTTTATTACATACATAACTTTTTTTTTAGCTTTGTCTCTCCTCAGCCCTTGTTAGAAGTGTACGTAAAGACACATTACGTGTGTGTGTGTGTGCGTGCATGTGTGTGTGTGTGTGTGTGTGTGAGACAGCGAGTGAGAGAGACGTGTGTGAGCAGTATGTATGTTGGGAGCTACCAAATGCAACTGTGTTTATTTAGATTTGCGTCATTGTATGAATGACAATGTAGTGTCTTTTCTGTGTGCAGAGTGTAGTGTCTTTTCTCTGTGAAGAGTGTAGTGTCTTTTCTCTGTGAAGAGTGTAGTGTCTTTTCTCTGTGAAGAGTGCAGTGTCTTTTCTCTGTGAAGAGTGTAGTGTCTTTTCTCTGTGAAGAGTGTAGTGTCTTTTCTCAGTGAAGAGTGTAGTGTCTTTTCTCAGTGAAGAGTGTAGTGTCTTTTCTCTGTGTAGTGTCTTTTCTCAGTGAAGAGTGTAGTGTCTTTTCTCTGAGCATGGCACCTTAGCAATGAGTTTGTGAATGATTACTTGTGAATCACTTGTGTTTTTGTGAGTGTATATCAGAATTTAAGGGATTTTTGATTTGCTTTCCAACTTAAACCCATGACAAGTACCAGAAATGTGCACACACACCACACAGACACACACACAGACACACACACACATTCACAACCTACATAAAGCCAACTCCATTTTTCCTGATCAAATGTGACCTCCTGTGAACTCTCTGAGAAAGTCCTGTAGGGTTACCTTGTTCCACAAAATCAATGCATTTTTTATGTGTATACGAGTGTGTGTGTGTGTGTGTGTGAGAGAGAGAGAGAGTGCATGTGTGTGTGTGTGTGTGTGTGATTGTATTTATACCACCCTTAGAGGTGGAACAGACTACTGGGAGTATATAACACTTGGAGTAGATTTGTGTGTGTGTGTGTGTGTGATTATTAATAGCTATTGTGACAGTAAGGGTTTGGTTTAGCACATCGCGCTCACCCAGTCTAAGGGGAAATAGAGGAGGAACTGAGACGCAGGCTTTGGTCCCTATACACCAGTTCATTATCAATAACATGCTGTCCTTTCACTCCATACCAAAGCATATTTCCATTCCACTGTGGTCAAAAACACACTATTCCACACCTATAGACCACACTGTTTAAACACATTTAAAATCTCTAACATATTGATAAACAAACATATAATTTGTTCATTACTAATTAACATTCCATTTAAAAGAGTCATTTTAAAAATGCCCACAGTAGATCTGACTGAATGAGACTTCAGGGAACATGGATGCTCTACTAAAGAATTCATGTGTGCAAGAAATAACTTTCATATTTGTGTGCCCATCTGTGACATACTCACTAAAAAAGAAAGAAAAAAAACCAGAACTGATTGCAGCCTGGAAATATTTGTCAAAGTTCACTTTGGGCTGTGTGTGAATGTTTTCCTGGATTCTGGTGTGAGAAGTAAATGGAGCGGTAGAGTAGATAAACCACAATGTCTACAGTTCAAATGACCAAGATCACACCAGGTTTTCTCACACTTTCATGCTCCCGTATGTCTTTATTGCCTCACACTGGCTATGGTGTCAGAAAAATGGAATCCGATTCTCTCTGATGGCCGATTAGTCAGTGATAAACATGTCCTGTGGGAGTGAACTAGTGCCAGCGCAGGCCTTAGTGGCACTTTGAACTGGGGTCGATGGTGAACTGGGAACAGACTGGGACAGAGAAGAGCTGAAGGCTACAAACAGGGGGGAGGGGAGAACTTAACACACAGGTGGCTGATATAATTAGTCAGTCGTTGGGCCAATTTGCATATGTTTCACAAAAGGGAAGTGAGTGTGTCTGTATGAGAAAGTGTGTGTGTGTGTGTATGTGTATGTGTGTGTGTGAAGATGTAAGTATGAGTGTGTGTGTGTGTGTGTGTGTGTGTGTGTGAACATGCAAGTATGAGTGTGAAATTGCCTTTATTCCCTTTATGAAGCACACATGAGCAAATTTTTTTGCTAGTGTGTAGTTCACATCAGTCATTACTCATGTTATTGCTCTAGCATTATGTAATTGATTTTCAAACGTCTTGTCATTTTCCGTGGGGTTCTGCTAACCCTCAGGAGCAGGAGTCCTGACTCATTCCTCCTGGAAGGTCAGTTCAGAGAACATCCTCGAGTCCTCGAGCACAGGCTGATATCAGGTGGAAGGTCTTATGGTTAAAAAGTAGACTGAGTGTGTGGACAAAGACCCACTGGGCAAAATTAACGTGTGTGTGTGTGTGTGTGTGTGTGTGTGTGTGTGTGTGTGTGTCTGCATACGTGTGTTTTTCATTAAAATTCTTGTGTGTTTGCATGTGTCTTTTTGTGAGTGTGTGAGAGAGTTAGTGTTATTTTACTTTCTTTTTGTGAATTAAATATCTCCATAGTGACAATAAAAGATGGAAATGTTGTGCCCTAGTTTGGCACCTCCATACAACAAAGCCCACAAGGTTCTTCCATGCACATCACACCAGCCTATAGGGCTCTGTAGTCTATAGGGCAACTACAGCCAGGCAACTACTGGAAAAATTTATTTTTCCGAAAAGATCTCCTTAAAAATCCAGTTTTGCGTCTAATCTTTTCTGGTTTTGTCCGCATACTGAAAATGTGCTCAGCTCAGTCAAGCAAGAGAATAAGGATCTGGTGCACATCTGACTCTTGCCGTTACATCACAAGTATCTTCTCCAGCTGCAGGGTTTCTTAACGTTCTCTGGTCCCCCGCTCCTCCCAGCACTGACTGGCGGATGCTCCGTTCTCGTTGGTTCGAATGGGGAGGGAATGTGATGCTGAAACATCTTGGTTTTGCTCGTGTTGGTTTGGAGTCATGGTCCTGATGGGCAGTGGGTAGTGCCAGACTCGGGAACTCTGGGCTCGTCTCCTCGCCTGGATTTGCCTCATAGTGATGTCTGAGCTTTTTCTTACTTCTCCTGAAAAGTGAAAAATCAGACTGATTTTTTTTTTTACATTTGTATCTTGAGCTGGTGTGGATGTAAGTTTCTCTTTCCTTTTCGAAACTCACTCTTTCTTTCTTCTTTCTCTTTCTTCTGTGCTATTCATCCCTGGATTATGTGACCCTCGTCTTTGCCCAGCTGTGAACATCTGTAGCTCATGTCGGGCTCTCTCTCTCTCTTAGATATCAGAATGTCAAAACCAGTAGAGGTGGAAAATCCAGCAGCAGACTCCCCGATGGAGAATACTGGAGGTATGGTTGTGTGTGTGTGTGTGTGTGTGTGTGTGTGTGTGTGTGTGTGTGTGTGTGTGTGTGAGAGAGAGAGAGAGAGAGTGTGTGTATGTGGATGCATGTGTGTGCCAAAAGAGCTTGAAATTGTTGGGCTTTTATAAAAAATGGATTAGTTTAATAAATATTTCTTTTTGGTTACTATGGTTGAAATAAAGATTAATTATCTTAGAAACCTCTTATATTACAAATTCTTGAATTCTATATTAGAGGCACACAAACCCTTATTCACTCTCTGTCTCTGTCTTAGAATCACAACGAAATGGCTCAGATTCCAGCAATCAGGTATGTAATCCTCTTCAACTACCAGTAGCACCATCCTTCTGATCTTCCAATTGGCTAATCGCTTTCCCTCCCAATAGATTCACCCAATCAAAATCAACCCCTTCTCTCTATCTTCCACACTGTGTGGCAGCACCAAGGTGAATAGCTATTGCTCCTGCTATTTTATATGTGTGTGTGTGTGTGTGTGTGTGTGTTTGAGAAAGGATTTATGTAAATTAAACATATTGTTATTATTACTATTATTTATTTATTCTGAGGAGGTTATTTTTGGAGGTTTTGGGATAATTTGGATTAATGTTTATTTGCATATTGACAGACTGATATGCAAATCCATAATGTGTGAATGACACATTGCAACATGTCTAGAAGTGGAAGCAACTTTTTTAAAACAGAGAAATGAAAATACAAGGGATATTTAACGTTCAGTAAAAATGAAAACACAACTAACAGTGAGACTAACGGATATTTCAACATTGAACTAATGACCAGCCAGGCCGACCAATCACCGCAGCGCTTTGGTATCGCCGTGGTAATGACTTTCCCTGAAGTGATCTTATTAGTAAAAAAAAAAAAACCCAATCCAACCTTTTGAATTTCAAACAAAACAAAAAGAATTATAGAGTAATAAAAACTATAGAGTAATAAACTATAAAGTAATAAAAAACAGTAATGAACTATAGAGTAATAAACCAGAGTAATAAACTATAGAGTAATAAAAAACTATAGAGTAATAATTAGCAACAGTAATAGTTGAATCAGTGAATAAAACAGCACTTATGATTTTTTTTGGATTTGCTGTCTGTATGAATGTATGAAAGCGTGTAACTGGAATATTTTCAGGTATTAAAACTTTGTATCTAAAGCATGAGCATTCAGATTAACTGCCTGGCTGGCATCCACTGATACATGCTGAGGTATTCGTTTAGAAAAGACAGATGTAGGGATAATGATTTCTTTAGTTACAGATTTTACATGCACTCCAGATATTCTTGCTCTCCTTTGTCAGAGAGGAATTGAAGTGCTATAGTGTTATGTAGGGTTTTATAGGGTGCTATAGTGTTCTGTAGTGTGCTATAGTGTTCTATGTGTTTTATAGTGTGCTATAGTGTTTTATAGTGTGATATACAATAGTGTAATGTAATGTTTTATAGTGTGCTTTAGTGTTCTGTAGTGTTTTATAGTGTGCTATAGTGTTTTATAGCATTTTATAGTGTTCTGTAGTGTTTTATAGTGTGCTATAGTGTTCTGTAGTGTTTTATAGTGTGCTATATAGTGTGATATAGTGTTTTATAATGAGTTAGTGTTTTATAGTATTTTATAGTGTGATATAGTGTGTTATAGTGTTTTATAGTATTTTATAGTGTGATGTAGTGTTTTATAGTGTGCTATAGTGTAATATAGTATTTTATAGTGTGATGTAGTGTTTTATAGTGTGCTATAGTGTAATATAGTATTTTATAGTGTGCTAAAGTGTTCTGTAGTGTTTTATAGTGTGCTATGGTGTGCTATAGTGTTTTGTAGTGTGATGTAGTGTTTTATAGTGTGCTGTAGTGTGATATAGTGTTTTATAGTGTTTTGTAGTGTGCTATAGTGTTCTGTAGTGTTTTATGGTGTGTTATAGTGTTTTATAGTGTGCTGTAGTGTGATGTAGTGTTTTATAGTGTACTATAGTGTGATAGTGTTTTATAGTGTACTGTAGTGTGATATAGTGTGCTGTAGTGTGATATAGTGTTTTATCGTGTGCTGTAGTGTGATATAGTGTTTTATAGTGTACTATAGTGTGTTGTAGTGTGATTATAGTGTTTTATAGTGTGCTATAGTGTGCTGTAGTGTGATATAGTGTTTTATAGTGTGCTATAGTGTGCTGTAGTGTGATATAGTGTACTGTAGTGTGATATAGTGTGCTGTAGTGTGATATAGTGTTTTATCGTGTGCTGTAGTGTGATATAGTGTTTTATAGTGTACTATAGTGTGACCTGTAAGAGAATTCAGTTTGGGGCAGAAAAACAACAAGAATGCAAAAGGCTCAAACCAGGAATTAATTAACAGTCTGGGTGGACAGCAATTAACAGTAATTAACAGTGTGGTTGAACAGTAATTACCAGTGTGGGTAAACAGTAATGAACAGTGTGGGTGGACAATAATTAACAGTACTTAACAGTAATTAACAGTGTGGGTGGACAGTAATTAACAGTACTTAACAGTAATTAACAGTGTGGGTGGACAATAGTTAAAATTAATTAACAGTAATTAACAGTGTGGGTGAGCAGTAATTAACAATGTGGTTGAACAGTAATTAACAGGGTGGGTAAACAGTAATTAACAGTAATTAACAGTGTGGGTGAGCAGTAATTAACAGTGTGGGTGAGCAGTAATTAACAGGGTGGGTAAACAGTAATTAACAGTAATTAACAGTGTGGGTGGACAGTGTTCCTCTTGGAATTATCATTCCATGCTGGCATTTTTTCAGTCTTTGTGCGCGTTTGAATGTGTGTCGAAGAGATTCGTTTTCCATGTCTCTCACTCTATTTCTCTCTCAGGCTAAGGTGGAAGACTGTGGAGAGATGTCCCCAGCTTCTGTCCAGACCACGCCCACCCAGACACCCCTCCCACACACCCAGACCACGCCCACCCAGACACCCCTCCCACACACCCAGCTGATGTTGACGGGTGGCCAGCTGGCAGGGGTAGGACACACCCACTCATACCCACACACTCTCATACAGACCTACACACACACACACACACACAAACATCCACACACACATTGTTGTCCTTCTCTTTCACGTCATGGAGTTACAGTGGATTGCTGCTCCTACTCAGTGCTGTCCAGAATTAAGCTTTCAACCCTCTTATGCTTCCAGCTTTAGGTGTGTGTATGTGTGTGTGTGTGTGTGTGTGTGTGTGGGTGTGTATGTGTGTGGGTGTGTATGTGTGTGTGTGTGTGTGTGTGTGTGTGTGTAAGTGCTCTTATGCTTCCAGCTTTAGTTGTGTGTGTGTGTGTTTGTGTCTGTGTGTGTGTATCTATTAGATTTGGGTTTGCTTTTTCACATGCTTCATTCCCATGCCTTTTTTCCTTACCAGAGATTTTTCCTTCTCTCTTTGTCTGTCTCTCTCTCTCTCTCTCTCTCTCTCTCTCTCTCTCTCTTTCTCTCTCTCACTCGTACTTCCTGTCTGTCTTGGTCCCGCCCCCAGCTCACTGCTCTCTTACCTGCCCAGCAGCAGCTCCTCCTGCAGCAAGCGCAGCTTCTGGCTGCTGCCGTGCAACAGTCACATGCTGCGCACGCAGCCAATCGGCAGCAAACGCCGCAGCAGGCCAATCAGCAGCCGCCTCTGCTCCAGAGCCAAGCAAAGGTGGCACAGGAGCAAACTGTGCCGCCTCCTCCTCACCAGATTACCCTGTCTCAACCAATCCAGCTCACTGCCCAGGTACAGCCAATCAGAAGTGGTGTGCGGTTCTCCTTTTTTACCTGTTGTTTTTTTTTTTACTCTTTTATATCGGTTATACCTGCGGCTTATGCCATGTCCTTAGGGTCTACATGCTCTGAATGTCTTTTGAGGTGTTAGCCTCTTCAACCCTAACGAGTCTTATTCACTTCTTAATATTTAGACATATTATACAGTAACTACTGAACTATTCAGCACCTTCCCTGAAATGAACTTGAATGGTAGGTGGTTAGAAGGTTGTACGTTGGGAACCTCCCGTGGTTCCTCTGAGTTTAGGCGCCCAGTAACTACACAGCGAATTCAGTCAGATGGGCCATTCATTCTCTCGGTCCTTCGTTCATTCTCTCGGTCCTTCGTTCATCCTCTCGGTCCTTCGTTCATTCTCTCGGTCCTTCGTTCATCCTCTTGGTCTTTCTCCACCTGTCTCCTTCAGGACATCCAGCAGTTGCTGCAGTTGCAGCAGCTGGTGCTCGTGCAGGGCCATCCGTTACCACAGGCACAGTTCCTTTTGCCACAGGCACAACAAGGACAGCAAGGTGGGGTCCTCGTTCACTGGAAGTACACACAAAGGGGTCTTTAAACCTCTAATTGATTTTCCTGTCACTGTGCCGGTTTCTATAAACACCTGGAATAATAAATCTTTTGCTCCAACATGTTTTCATTCTTAGGTTTGCTATCAACGCCAAATCTGATTCCACTACCTCAGCAAAGCCAGAGCAGCCTCCTGGCTGCTCCCCCCACACTTGGACTTCAAGCACAGGTAAGGTGTTCCAGGCGAGTCCCAGGCCTGGCAGGCCTGTGCGCTTGTACCAACCATGAAGCAGGAGCAATGGAATGTAAGAATACGCAGGGAGGTTTGGCTTCTGTGAGAGTTGTGGTCAGGCTCACTGTGTGTGTGTGTGTGTGTGTGTGTGTGTGTGTGTGTGTGTGTGTGTGTGTGTGTATGTGTGTGTGTGTGTGTGTGTGTCGTTACAGAGAGAAAAGGCCATGGAGAGTAGTGCCAGCACAGTGACCCCAATGACCTCTCATCCCGAGGAGCCGAGTGACCTGGAAGAGCTTGAGCAGTTTGCCCGCACCTTCAAACAGAGGAGAATCAAGCTGGGCTTCACACAGGTAGACACACACACACACACACACACACACACAAATACACACACCTAGTCTAAAAATTGCAAATGTGTACAAATTCCCACGAGCTAGTTTGTAGATATCAGCTGTTATGAGAACAAGACAGCAACAGATTTTTGAACACCTTCATCTGTAAGAAGGTACTTCTTCTGAAACACTTCATTTGAAACTGGAAGCACGTTGGCTGGTTGAGCACCAGCACGAGCTATTTGCATTTTTACATTGACATCGTTCACAAACCATTTGCTGCAGTGGCTACCTGGACCCTCACTCTCCCTGTGTCTCGCTGTCTCTCTATCTCCCTGTCTGTGTTTCTCTCGCTGTCTCTCTATTTCCCTGTCTGTGTCTCTCTCTGGCTGTCTCACTGTCTGTTCTCATAGGGCGACGTGGGGTTGGCTATGGGTAAACTGTACGGGAACGACTTCAGCCAGACCACCATCTCTCGCTTTGAAGCCCTGAATCTCAGCTTCAAGAACATGTGCAAACTCAAACCTCTTTTGGAGAAATGGCTCTCTGATGCTGGTAACAACATCGTTCTCTTTCACCAAGCAAACTATATATTCTGCACACTGGACCATTATACTAGACAGTTATTACAATACTAATGCTTAAAAAAGACTTCCTGATTAAGTTGTTTTACTATAATCATTCATTAGAGAGTAGAAGCTCTTGGTAAGGAGTTAATTACATCTTGTTTTAATAAATTAGTTTAGTAGCCAGTAGCAACTATTCTGATGACCTCATAACTTTACAAACTAACTTATATAAGTAATAAGCTATTTGTTAGAACTATGTAAGTTATTTATCAATAAGTTCAGCAATTGAATGAATTTATTTTCAATTAATTTTCACTTAATCCTGGAGCATTTATTATAAACAAGTGTATGATAGACAAATTATATGATTAATTAATGAATTACTGATAAATACAATAAACAAACAGCATTATATAATGACTTATCCAGTCCTGGTAAGAACCACTCAATCTTGAACCACCATGTTGTCCACATTCCTTTTACATTATTATAGCACTACAGAGGACCTCTTATGGTCATTTTCAATAATCGTTATGTTTATTTTGTGTTAAGGAACTGAACTCTAACATGCCAACAGTCTAACTGGATTAGTTGTAGATATATAGAGAAACTGAATTTAAGCAATTGCATCAATCATGTTATCAAAGATTAGAAGTGGTCATTTTCACCATGTGCTTCATGATAATAAATGACTGAGAAGAACTGGAGAGAATGTTACCCAGAGAGGGTATCGGTTGATGAGTTGGTGACAGTTGTCTGGGCCCCGTGTGTCTGGGCCCCATGTGTCTGACAGAGATCATGTCCATGGACAGCACTCTACCGAGTCCCAGTTCCCTGTCCTCTCCGTCGTTGGGGTTCGAAGGTCTGCCTGCCCGCCGCCGTAAGAAGCGTACCAGCATCGAGACAAACGTGCGCGTGGCCCTGGAGCGCAGCTTCTGCACGGTGAGGCCCCGCACCTGACCACCCACGCCCCCCCCCCTTCCACCTCTCCCCCGGGGGTGAAAATGCACCTGACCTGAGTAATGTTTGAGAGGCTTGCTGTTGATCTGGTGTGTGCTCACCCTCATGCGCAGAACCAGAAGCCCACCTCGGAGGAGATCCTGCTCATTGCTGAGCAGCTCAACATGGAGAAGGAGGTGATTCGTGTCTGGTTCTGCAACCGCCGTCAGAAGGAGAAGCGCATCAACCCGTCCAGCGCCACCCCTCCCCTGCCCAGCCAGCCCCAATCCACCTCCCACAAACCCTCCTGCTACAGCCCGCACATGGTACGGCCCCCCACACTCGTGCTCGACCCCTAGCAGCACTAAAGTGGTTTCTTCCTGATAAGCAGACTGTACTGAACATCTCTAATGGGACTTTCTCCCCAAAATAATGAACATATTCTGGCCGTCTCATTTCTGTGTTATTGCTTTTTTGTCCTGGCCATAACATTTGTTCATTAGATTTTTAACAAATATGCTCTCATTTTTATTTTTTAGGTAATGAAAACCTATTGGGTAGTTCTGCATAATGAAGTAGCTAGTAAAGTCAGACTACAGCTGGAGACCTTATTCTCTCTCTCTCTCTCTCTCTCTCTCTCTCTTTCTCTCTCTTTCTAGATGCCAGGACAGGGTCCATCCCAAAGCATAACTACTCACAGCACAGCAGGTAAGAATCTCTGATGCTTTTAATGTTGAACCTAGCAAAAGAACCTAGCAAAAGAACCTAGCAAAGGAACCTAGCAAAGGAACCTAGCAAAGGAACGTAGCAAAAGAACGTAGCAAAAGAACGTAGCAAAAGAACCTAGCAAAAGAACCTAGCTAAAGAACCTAGCAAATGCTCTCCACGAGCTTACAGATATTTGTGCAACCTCTGAATTCTCTCTCTCCCTGCCTCTGAATTCTCTCTCCCTCCCTTGCCAGCCACCACCATGTCCTCCGTCTGCCCCTTGACCCCCACAGGCCCCTCCTCAAGCTCCACCCCCTCTCCTGTAGCTCCATCCCCACGCAGTGACGCCAGCCCTGTTCCAGCCAGTCACAGCACATTAAACCTGAGCACGGGGTGAGACACACACACAGGGTTCTAACCTATACATTTACAAGCAAAATCTTGTAAATGATTATCTCACTCACAGACACTCCCATATGCATGGATACACAAGTTCATCCACAGATACAATAATGCAAACATGCCCATACACATAATGTATGTGTGTTTGAATCGTCAAGCAAATATATATATATATATATATATATATATAATATTTTTTATTTTTTATTTTTTTCTTCTTCATTGAAAGTGTGTGGTAAATACTGTACAATCTCTTTCCTCGCTTTAGGCCAGTAAGGACAATTCATTTCTGTGTGTGTATGTGTGTGTATGGTTTTCTTGTCCACAGTTCATGGTGTAACAAGAATGGTGACATGTCTAACTATATCACTGATTTTGCTGCAAATTTAAGGTGAATATAATTTGGAAAGTCTGATCACACACACAAACACACACACACAGTATCCAGTATTATAAAAAATGTATTTAATCATGAATTAAGGCAAATAAGTTGCACAAGTGTAGCTGACTGTCAAATCCCTGTTACACAATATCACAATATCCTAAAACCTACAGAAACAGTGAAAGGTTTAGAAAGTGAAAGATGTTGAGACTGTATGTATTATATAGACCTGCTCTATAGGTATGTACTATATAGACCTGCTCTATAGGTATGTACTATATAGACATGCTCTATAGGTATGTACTATATAGACATGCTCTATAGGTA